>KZ806880.1:1029452-1049407 GCA_000696205.2 Oncopeltus fasciatus
ATGTAAGCCGAAACGTTGGCAGATAGATAATTTAAAAAATACACATTTTTTAAATTTGTTTTTTTTGGGTCTACCTTGACCGAACCCCAACTAAAATCATATAATAATACTAAGTATTATATTATTTCTCATTTTTAATATATTTCTATATTTTTCAAAAAGTCATTAGATAACATGCTCTTAAGAATATTTTGCCCTTTATTCATTCCTATTTGGAGGATAAAGTGATGTGCTAAATAAAGCTCCAGATTAATTTAAAGCAAGGATAATAATAATCTATCCTTTGTGCCTCTATACCAGGTATGCAAGTTTAAAATGTCGTTTATTTCTTAAAATATATACACAGTAATTTAAAAAAAAGTATAATATATTTTATTCAAAGTACTGGCCCTCGCTTTCTACACATTTTGTCCATCTCTCGGGCAATATATGGATACCATTCCAAAAGAATGCTTCATCTTTATTTGAAATCCATTCATCGAGCCATTTTCGTACGTTTTCGAAATTGTTGAAGTGTTGCTCCGCCAATGAGTGTCCCATCGATGAGAAGAGGTGATAATCAGAAGGCGCCAGGTCAGGTGAATACGGCGGGTGGGGTAGGAGTTCCCAACCAAGCGAAGAAATCGTTTCCTTAGTCAATCTGGCTGAATGTGCAGGAGCGTTATCATGCTGAAGAATGACTTTGGCGTGCCTGTGAGCCCATTCTGGGCGTTTTTCGATCAATGCGTGACTCAAATTGATCATTTGTTGTCGGTAGCGCTCGGTATTGACTGTTTCGCCGGGCTTGAGAAGCTCGTAGTCGATTTGCTCGATTTTCTCGTTTTTGATCAGTAACATCAAAATCACCACGTTTGAAACGTTGAAACCAACGTTCACATGTCTTGACGGTTGGAGCAAGATCGCCATAAGTCTCAACAAAAATTCGATGACATTCAGATGCCTTTTTCTTTTGATTAAATAAGAAAATCATGACATGCCGCAAATGCTCTTTATTTGGCTTAAAATTAGACATTTTTAACACCAAAGAAAGGTATGATACGTCCACGTAAACGACTTAAAAACAACTGACTTTTGTAAACAAATGACTAACAAACAAAATAGCGTTTAGAGATAAGCAAATCCTTCAATAGGCTAAGAGCGCATTCTATTGGAATTAAAACGACATTTTAAACTTGCATACCTGGTACTTGTAGCAGGGTTTGTTATTACATAAAAAATTGGTGCTACTTGTAGATTTATTTAAGGATTATGCGAAATTTTTATATATTTCTATGAGTACTGTGATAACTTTCAGATCTGGGTTTAGTGTTTTAAACAATTGGATGAGCTCTTTTATTTAATGTAACTGTTTCATTTATTTTTTACCAAAATGGTAAAGATTCCCTTTATCTTTAGAAGAATAAATCTTATAGTCTTTTAGTAGATTTCCTGTTGAGAATTCAGATATATATATAGTAACAGGTGGGATAGAGAGTGCAGTGCACACACAAAAAGAAAAAATCACAAGGAGTAAAATTTTTGGGTATCTCTTGCCCATCGTCGGGGAGGAGAGGTCTTCTCTCTTCACTCCTCACTTATTCTAAAAGCTTCTGCCCTTCACTAATTAGGTCTAATTCACTACTTTAGATTTATCATCCAGTCAGAAGATTTACCATCTATAGTTGTGGCTTGGCTCTTCCTTGAGAAATTTAGCAAACTCTGGCAAAATATCCTACATTATTGTACTTGAAATATGTTGATTCACAAGCTGGACACCGCTTACACTATTGATGTTATGACAACCCACAATTCAGACACTTGTCCCTGCTTATCGAACAATGTTTTTTTTCTCAATNATTTATTTATCTCTATGTATTTATATGTCTGTACATGATTTTTTGTCTGAAATTCTTAAAATAAAGAAACAAAATCTATATGTATCTGTATGTAGGCTTCTTTTTGCTAACTGTTGAATGAGTTAGTTATAGGCTATAATCGGTTAAGGGAGAGGGGGTTAGAGGGAAATATAAATTTAAAATTATTAAAAGTCCATTATTAAAGGAATGTGTTATGACAAGAAATTACTAGTTTGTGTACTAAAAGTTTTTTTGATACTGTAGGCTAATATTTAGTTTAGTGTGAAGAAATAACACTGATATGTTTTTATTATTGTTTTTATTATTTTCTGGGCAGCCAAGGGTGTGTACATTTCAATATTCTGAAACAAAGTCGAACTATCACTCTAAATATATAATTCAATATATTGAACCATTGCCACTCAAAGCTAAAGCTTTTTGATCCTGGATTAATAGAAAAGAGTCTCTACTTCTCCAAGACAATGCTCAGCCACACATTGCCAAATTGACCAAGGACAAACTGATCGAGATTGTAGGAAAGTTTTGCCACATCCACCTTATTCCCCTGACCTTTCACCTACTAATTACCAACTGTTTAATATTACCACATATGGACAGCCATCATAGATAGAAATGTTTATATCTTTTTTTTTTTTTTTTTTTAAATGTCGTGTCAACCTTTGGTCATTAAAGCCAGGAGGATATTTTATTTTGCTAGTACGTCCACATTTTCATTGCTGGAATTCTGCGGTGACTAGGTATCCATTTAAGTGTCACTTTGCTACCTTTCTCGTTGAGGTGATCTATTGCAATTGAAGTGTCTATTGTGAGATGTTGGTTGGTTAAAGTGCTTTGTAAAGCTAAAAGAGCAGATAATGAGTCGGTACATACAGAAATGTTTTTGATAATGGCAATTCAATATTTAAGGCTTTGTTTATTGCGAGTGTTTCTGCAGTGAACACGCTTGACATCTGCGGTAAAGAGAACATAAAGGGTCTGCCATCTATTAAGAAAACTGAGCCTAGGCCTTCAGAGTTTCTTGAACCATCCGTATAAATGCTTATGCTAAATTTTTTATCAGGAACAAATTTTTTAAAGTTATTCTGAAATATGATGGTATTTTTATTTTTTATGTACTTGGTGAGAGTTAGTTTAATATTTACAGGCTTAAGAGACCAAGGTGGTTTTGGAGAGACTGATTTAGGAATAATCTGTGGAATTTGTATTGCATATTTTCTAATGAGGTCATGAACTCTCCTTGTAAAAGTTGATGAACCAATGTGAAGTGGGCGAATTTCTGATACTGTTAGACTTGGCTTTAGGGGATGGGTGGGTGAGGTTAAGATATAGTAATAATATCTGAGAAGGAGTTGGTCCCTACGATACTCGAGTGGCAGTTCACCAGATTCTGCCTGCAGGCTAAGCGCCAAACTATTTCAAAAAGCACCCAGTGCTGAGTGTATACCGCCTTGGTGAATGCTAGATAGCATTCTGGAACAAACAAAGAAAGCATATAAAGTGTTCTAAGGGAAGCTGAGCCGTAAGCAATGCAACTGTAGACCAATTTAGACCGTATCAAGCTCCTCCTATAAAGGAGAAGCATGCATGAGCAATCAGCGCCCCATGATGTATTTGAGATCATCTTCAATATATTAGAGGACTTAAGGTATTTTGCTTTAAGTTTCTTGAGGTGTACAGCCCAGGTAAGGTGAGAATCTAAGCTAATACCTAGGAATGTGGTTGAATCCTTGTATATTATCTCCCTGTTACTAATGAAGAGGAGTCCCCCACCCCCGTTCATTGTCTTTATTCGTCAAAAGTTTACGGCAACTGTTTTCGTATTAGAAATTGTAAATCCGTGTTCCATAAGGAACTGCAATATATTGTCGAAGGTGGACTGCAGAGAAGTAGTGATATCCTCTAGATTTCGCCCTGAAGAATAAATGACCAGGTCATCTGCCACTAACAGGATAAGTAATATTGTCTAAAACACTATCCAAAGCCATTGTGAAGTTATCGGGACTGACCACCGATCCTTGGAGGACTCCTTTCTCTTGAATAAATTCTCTAGACAGGCTGTAACCAATTTTGATTTTGAAGAACCTGTGGGTGAGAAATTTGTTAAATAGTAAATTGTTCCAAAATAGCATTAGTGGTGGGGAGAGCTGAGGTTGCTAGTGAATAAGTAGTGGGAGGTTGTGGGTGATCATGAATTTGCACTGAGGGAGACAATAATCTTTCTGCTTGTACATATGTGATTTTATTGTTAATTCAGTATTCCTCTATTTGTTTCTCTTTCTGAAAAGTAGAACAAGAAGAGTGCCGAGCGGGATGAGGACCACTACAATGTTTACAGTGGCTGTCACAGCTACCTTACTGCCTTGTCTGACAGCATTTGCCACACACTTCTACACTACTTTTACAAACTGTTGGTTGTTATGAATGTTGTTTTAACTTAACTCTTTCTGTCACACTAGAACTGCAACTGATGTTCAAACTTATGGACCGAGTTCCTGATGGAATAGCACCTATGCTGAAGGATCTTGAGGAGCATATTGTCAATGCTGGACTTGCTGACATGGTAGCCTCAGCAGATATCATCACTCAGGTGATAATGTTTATTATCTTAATACCTAATTTATGAGTTCAATTTTAGATTTTTTGGCTGAGTGAGCTTTTTTCCAGTGATTTACAATAAGTGATATCAAAAATATATTTAATCTTGTTAGTTATGTATTGGTTATAAATTACTATGTGAGCTCATATAAAGTTCAAAATAAAGGAGTATACATTAAAAATTCATTTGCATTCCCTAATCTTAATCCCATTAGACTTCTTAAAAAAAGCCTCAGTTTAATTATTTGTTTCAAAGTAGATATATGATAGTGTCCTATAAAATTATTATAATTTTAGGCATTACTGGGAAAAAAATTTCCCAACTGCTGAAGCAACTCGTGAAATTATTAAATATGAAGGGAAGGTATTCTTGACTCTGTGCTTTTTTTTAAATATAAATTTTAAATTTAGCAGTAGATATACGACCGAAAGGAATAAGAGCTCTGGGTGACTATATTAATAGCCATTAAGATATGAGGTCTGGTGGAAGATGTTGAGTCACATTCATCCACAAAATTGCTAGGGATTGTGGTACATCGAAAGTTACTTTCCATGGTGAAAAAGAGACATAGACTGGTCCGTTAATATCGTCTGTGAGAAACTTACTCCTAAGCAGTCAGCCAATTTAGCTTGCTTTAGAATTTGAATGCACCTGAACTAAAGCAGAGCCATTGTTCATAATAATAATATAAAAAAAATCAAGGGCAATGCTTTTGAAGCTACCAAGCTATCTGATAACAAAATTTTACACTCTTTTTATTATTTTGCTTTGGAAAGCAGTAAATTAAATAATGATAAGTAAAAAAAAAAAACAACTGAAAAGCCAAATTTGATTATTATTACAATAGTTTATCAAAAATGTAAATATCAGTAGAATGTTTGCTGAACCCTCTAATGTAACATGCTGACCAAAAGAAATCTACTACACACACACACACACACACACACACTCGTAGATTTCTCATAAGGAAATCAAGCTATTCACTCAGACATCTTGGAGAAAATATTTTTTCTATTCTTTATTGATCCTACTTATAGAAGCTAAAAGTTTACTCTGTATTCATCTTTATTTGTCCCCAATTTAAAATATTTTTTTTTAAAACTCTTAATAAACAGTAATATGTTTTCCAGGACTCTGAAAAGTATGTGGAAAGATTGTTAGATTTATTTAACCAATTTAGTCGGCTAGCAAAAGAAGCTTTTAATGATGACCCACGTTTTCTCACAGCTAGGGATAAAGCTTACAAGCAAGTAGTCAATGACACTACTGTCTTCAGACTAGAGCTTCCCTCTAAACAGGTACATTTATGCATACTTAACTTATTATAAATAAATTATAATTAATGAGGTAAACTTTACTATTACTAACTTGACCATAGTTTATCAGAAAAAGGTTTTGATGCAGTCTTTTATTATATCTATATTTGTGTGAGTATTTTTTAAATTTAATTGTTATTAATTTTTCAATTTATTAATTCAATTTTCTAAATACATTGTGTTATCTTCATATTCAGTTTGTTCAACCCTATCCCTATTAGTACTTACATGTTTAGTGAATGATAGACAAAATTAAGGTTCATCTATCTATAATCAAAATGTATTTTTTTTTAAAGTTATTTTGAATGTATTACAACCAATAGGAATAAATAAATAAAAAAAATAAAACTATTCAAGTAATGAATTTTTATTTAATGTGTAAATTTTTTAATTTTTTTTTACAATTTAGACCTATACAAACAGGTAAAAAATAATTAAAATTGCATACCAAATTTTAATTAAACATTAATTATTCTCTGTCCTTTGGAATGGGAACTTCATTTGATGGGTTACTACAATTTGCACACTCTGACAGAAAATATGTTTTACAAACAAAACTAATACACTTTGCTCATGATTTCATAGTATTACTATTTTTCTTATAATAGCACAACTTGCAAGCTCTGGACATCTTTGGAGGAGGCTCGTCTAATGCATGTAGCTGTATTTCATAGGGTTTTTGATATTTTCTTGTAAGGAGGGCCTTGACATCAGCTGGTAACCCAAGTATGTCTGAGCAATGCAGCAACTACTCCTTTATGACTTCTTTAGAGATGGCTAGGCCTTTGAGGAGAGTTATTCATCTTCTTGGGAAACTTAGGGGTTTTACAGAACTAAGTAAGGAGCATTATCCCCTCAATATTTAGTAGGTGGTAAAAAAAATACCATTGGCCATCTTTAGTAATATGCTCAACACTATAAGATGCACACATTTTTTCTATCATGTCTACTCTTATTTTGGCATTGTTACAATTGTCAATATTTTCTGGCAAGTTTGTGTTAGCATTCACAATGCTACTATCATACATAGTTGACTATAAATTTTTTTTTCTCTTTAGTAATAGAAAAGGAGGGTAGCATTTTTTTGTTGCTGTGCTCTACCCCAAAAAAGCAACAATTTTCCCCGAAAAAATCCCACACTTCTATGCTAATTATCAGTTTTCTTATTTCTATTTGATTTTTCTTTGTTTGACAAGCCACAGCTATGTTGAAAGGTATATATGAGGTTTTGTTAGGTCCTGGGGACTAATTCCCAGCATATAATTCTGTATTTGAAATGTAAAATAATTTTGCGGCTCAAAGGGCAAAGAACTTAAATCTGGTTTTCACCAGTTAGTATGGCATGTATTGGGTCAAAGAATATTTGCCTCGGAAAAGCCCAAGCATTTCGTCCACTGTTGTGGGTTCCCTTGCTTCATAATTGTCCCTGCAGTTTTTCACAAACTCATCTAATATATTTCTGAAAGCTGCTACCTTATCGGTAAGTCTTCTTTGATATAACATCATATACTGAATAAGGTATAAGAACTGCCGGAAGCTCTTTACGGCTCTCAAAATGATCATGTCTGTACCGTACCTTACTCATAACTCTTTAGAATAACTCTTCAACAGTTGCATGGTGTGCCATCTACTACCCAATCAAGTATAAAATACCAATTAGTGTAAACATTTATTTTCTTGTGAGCAAACAATTTCTTCTGTAAGAGTACTATACTGCATGAATTTTTTAGATACTATCATAATTACTTCTCATAGAGAAATTCATGAGAGTTTAAAATAAGTCTATATTTGTTTCGTGTTTTAAGCCCTCACACACATTTCAATGAATTTTTTTTTGGGAGGTTTTCTTTGATTTAGAAATTGTATTTCTATACCATTTAGATATTGTCTTTATCTTAAAAAGTAAGGAACAAACTCTCAGAATTTTTATTCTCGCCGTACTCTTCATTTTCTGAATTATGATCACTTCATGCCACATCTTTGTCACTCTGGTCACTGTAACTCTTAATGCTGAACAGATCACCAGGAGCCAGTAGATCACTTTCTTGGTCTTCTAATTCCTGAAAGTAATCAAATTCTTTTGAAGTATTTGGGATATTTTTCAATCTTGCAATATCATCCCTGGGGAAAAAATATGGATATAAAGATTAGAGCTAGCTAACGACAGCCCTGGCGAATAGACAGAAATAATTGAAAATTTCTTACATTGTGTTTAATAAGAAGAACTAAACGAAAAAAAGAAGCAAATTGCTCAAGAGGAACAAAACACGCCTATTGATTGCAGGAAACTAACTGAGATGGTCCCCCCAAAGGATGGACACTGCCTATGTCACAGTAGTGACCCTTGCCAACTTTAGGGGTAGAGCTCTCGATGCCTGTCAAAACTCTTCTTTATTACCGCTTTAATCTTACTGTTTTTAACCTATATCTATGCTTTTTTCCTTCCTGAAAGCCTCCTCTCCTATGTTATGTGGTGATATAAATATTCCTTAGAGAAAAATTATAATAATTTTCATGTAGTTCATACCCTGTTCTTTGTACGGGTTGGGGTTTTTATATTTCTACCTCAATTATAATATTTAAAGAATTTAAAAAAATTTTTTGTTACATATTGTAGTAAAATGTCTAAAAAAATAATACTTTTATGAAGAAGTCTATTTAAATGTTTATTTTAAACTTCCTTAATAAAAATGAGAGGACTTTTTGAATGGCCTGGTACCTTCTTCAATCATATATCTTCAGTTAATAGCTTCTTTATCTGATCATGGTTTAATGAATAGTAATAATTATTATCTCTTTATTTGTTCATAAGCTGTCGGTTGTTGTGAATGGTGTTTAACTTAACTCATTCTGTCGCACTAGAACTGGAATTGATAACTAAACTTATGGACTTAATTGTAACTCACTGCTTAGAGTGATTAAAAAGTTATTAAAGGAATCCTAATAAGTTTTGTATCAACCAATACTTTTTTAGAGTGGGCTACTGACCATGTCTTAAAAGGATAATGACCAATTGACCAGAACTTCTTATAAATAATCCTTGATTGCTATGTTTGAAAATAGCCATATCTTTGTAATCGTGTTTCCTTCTGGGTCTTCTGTCCTATACCACTTTATTGAGGACTTTATTTCTATAATTTGTACTTCTTAGTCCCAGTACATAGGGACTTGCTACTTTGTTACTGATGGGGAGGGCTTCTGACTGGTGGATTTTTGGATACGTATGAGAAGGCAAATTAATTATTTACAGTACAAAAAATTACTTGTTTTCTATATTAATATTTATTGATCGGTATATCATTCTTTTATTTTACATTGGTCCTAGCTTTCAATATTTTTTTTTTTTTTTTTACTTTTATAAAAAGTTTGTCTGTAGAGTTTAATAGAGTAGTTTGATTTATTAAACTTGATTTATTAAATTTCTATATTAAACTCTATATAAAATATGTTTATGAATATTTTCTTGTTTATAGAGCGGAGGAGTTAAAAGTCAGCCAGAATCTAAATGTCCAGAGCTTCTTGCTAACTACTGTGATATGTTACTCAGGAAAACTCCATTAAGTAAAAAGCTTACTTCTGATCAAATTGAGTCGAAGCTGAAAGATGTGGTAAGAATCTCTATTTCATTTGTGAATATCAATATATGTAGTGACAGTCATACAGACTACTAAGTATCACTTTAATAATAACTGCCCAAAAACATGCAATTACTTTGTTGTAAAAGAAAAAAATCTCATGGAGCTCTTCACCACAAAATCTCTTCCCTTCACCACACTTACTGGATGAAACCTCTATGTATGTAGGGAATATCCATTTAGCAAAAAGCTTAGTTCTTATCAAGTTGAGTCAAAGCTGAAAGTTTTGGTAAGAATCTCAATTTCATTTCTGAATGTCATTATATGTAGTTATCATAAATTTTGACTTCCTGGTTGGTAAATGTTTTTTCATAATACCCAGCACACAAAAAAACACATTCATAACATCCAGCACAAAATAGTGTTTGATGAAACCAAGACCATAGTCAGGATTGACAACTACAATCAGAGAGTCATCCGAGAAGCCATAGAAATTGTCAAACAACCCAACAACAACAAAGAAATTGTTACAGGTTTAGCAAAAATTGGTATCCTGCACTCTATAAAATCCTAAGAGAAGCCTGAAGTCCAACGATCATCCCACTGTGATAAAAATGTAATGCACTGTGATGTAAATGTGATAAAAATGTGGTCCAATGATCCCCTGCCGATGACACGGTTCAACCTGGAAGTCGAACTTTATGATAATGGCTCAAGCCATGGAAGCTTACATCAAAAAATATGTGTAGTGACAATTATACAGACCACTTAGTATCACTTCAATAATAACTGTCCAAAGACATGCAATCACTTTGTTGTAAAAGAAAAAACCCGTGGAAGAAAAACTGCTTATATTTTTTTCATTTGTTTATTCATAACTGAGATAATTAAATATATTATTTAAATTTTTTTAATTCTGAAAAAAATTATCATATTAATAGATAGGGAAAGCTGACCTTAAGATGATTAAAAATTTAAAGGATATTGAAAAGGAAAAAAAAGACAAGTCAACTATCTGGGCTATGTTGCATCAGACAGAGGAGTCTCCGTGGACCCAGAGATCGTGGCAGTCACTGATTGGCCTGTACCTCAAGAAAAACAACAACAGTGTCGAGGAACTGGGGCAGCAGGGACCCTGCATGAGCAGGACACTTCATTGGACACAGAGTGGACAACATCTGTTCCATCTGGTGACCAAGGGTTCTTCACATCAAAAGCCTTTGTATGAAGACCTGTGTAGAAACAATCTGCGGGCAAAAATTCGTCATTTGAATGTCACCAAGCTTGCAATTCCTAAGCTATGCTGCATATATGACGGCTTGGGCTGGAAGAGAATTGAGGCATATGGTGGAAGAGATATGATATATTTCAATCTTCAACCTCTGGGAGGCAACTTCGACAGCAGCAAGTGTGGATGACACCTGTAACCTTCTCTAATAGCTAAGACCTGTTCTGAACCTCACAAAAAATACCCTGAACCAGGGCCAGCCTGGACCTCCGCAAGTATAGAGAATATTGTGGGCCTAACCCGAGGCCCTATTTAAGCAGCTCTCCCCCGCATCTAAGGGAGTTCCTGCAGTCGTTCTTGTGTTTCTACTGTTTATACTAATAAACAAATTGTCACAGTTCAGTGATAAATAGTTTGTTGTAATAATTCTTAGAGTTTCTGTGATAAGGACTTATTGTTTATCATTGTAAAGTAGCTGTAGATAATTGTTGTTATTTTTAATTGTATAATAGATATAAGGGCAGTAGTGATAGATCGTTAACTAGCAGTAAGCATTTGTATTTTTTATAAATTAAAGATATTGTATTTGTAGACGTAGTTATTTTATTCACCCATAGCCCGTAACAATCATATTTTATAAATGTGGAATAATATTTATTTTTTTGTGCAGTCACAAATTGGTTTTATCTGTTTACAGCTTCTTGTCTTGAAGTATGTACAAAATAAAGACGTTTTTATGAGGTTTCACAAGGCTCATCTAACACGTAGGCTTATATTGGACACTTCTGCAGACTCTGAAAAGGAGGAAAATATGGTGGAATGGTAATTTTTGTCATTATGGTCTCTTTAATTTCTTAAAATATTGTCTTTATTAATTTTTTCCCCATGTATGGAAAAATATTCTGTAGTGCTCTGTTACAAAATTGCATTCAGTTGTAAAATATATTTTTCAAAAACATTTAGCATTTATATCATAAATTTAACTCCTCTCCTATGTTATGTGGTGATATAAATATTCCTTAGAGAAAAATTATAATAATTTTTTAAATTTAGCAGTAGATATACGACCGAAAGGAATAAGAGCTCTGGGTGACTATATTAATAGCCATTAAGATATGAGGTCTGGTGGAAGATGTTGAGTCACATTCATCCACAAAATTGCTAGGGATTGTGGTACATCGAAAGTTACTTTCCATGGTGANTTTTTTTTTTTTTTTTTTTTTTTTTTTTAAGTGTTAGCCTCCCTTTCAACCACTTAGGGTCATGGAAGGAGGGGATATCTAAAGGTTGCTACCCCATTCAAAACATCCATGGTTCAAGACTAGCTTTTATTTATTGATAAAAGCTGGCCTTGGACGGGTTTTGAACCCACAGCGTCAGGATTGCAAGACTCAAAACGGATCCCATGAGCAACCGTGGCACCCTTAATACTCTCCTTATAATAGGAGTTCTTAGTTTAAACATGTAGCAACTCGAGTTCTTGCATACTACCGGATTAACTCAAGATAGTTAATCTGACCACTCAACATGGTCAACTACAGTCCAGGACACTTATATAACCCACTTCAACATGTCAATTTTAATTAGGCTAATTGATTGACATGAGTGTGAATGGTTTCTATGAAAATGTGAAGAAATTTATTAATTTGTGTGCTCAGTATGATTCAGAAGTGTGAATTTTCTGTTTAAAATGTGTAATAAAGCAATGAGTCTTGCCTAACCTAAGCACTGAAAACCAGATGCCATATGTCTGATAGGAATAGAGTTGAAGCCCTGACTTTCAATGCTACAGCTGAGGTAGTTGGTAGATAAAGGAGTACTTACCGAAACTAATGAAACTGTGCTTGGGTTCGGGAACCTATTAATAAAAAAATGGATTTTATAAAACACCTGATGGATAAGATGTCAGACTACAAAGCAGGAATTAATTACACTGGGGAACAATTTGAAACTCAATTTCTGTTGAGATAGATTTTTTAACAGTTTTCTATAGAATAAGGCATGCTGGTTTCAAAACTGTTTTTAGTTTTCTTCTGTCACGTCATGTTTGGTTTCTATGTGGGTGCCCCGTATGCTGGTCTAGACCTGCCTATTTAGTTACGTCTGTTATAATGTGGTGAAACGTTGTGTGACAGTAAGCAGTATTTAGTATTTCGTTACGGAAGTATATAGAACTCCATAGTGTGTTGAACTGAAACTTTTCCTTATGGCTACCTCAGCTCCTACTTGTCGAAAGTGCAAAAACAGCCCTGATTCGTTTAGTTTCGTCTATTATATTGTGATCAAACGTTGTGTGTCAGTAAGCAGTATTTAGTATTTCGTTACAGAACTACATAGTGTGTTTGAACTGAAACATTTCCTTATGGCTACCTCTGCTCCTATACATCGAAAGTGCGAAAACTCAAAAAATTCATTTTGTTATATATGTGGCAGTTTTTCCATTCCCAGTCAAAGGACAAACCTCAGTACTTTAGTCAGACAAGCATATTTTGCCTATTTTAAAGTGAAACTTGGTGATCAAGATAAAGCATGGGCACCTTATAAAGTTTGTAAACAGTGTGTTGAGGGTTTACGGATGTGGACCAATGGAACACTTGCTAAGCTTCCATTTAGTATACCTATGATTTGGCGTGAGCCCAAAGATCATTCAAGTGATTGTTACTTTTATATAGGGAAAACATCGCATTTCTGCAATACTTTTAACATGATGGTGAATTTGTGTTTTGCCATAATGTAAGTGGTTTAATGGAAGCATTGGGAATTTCATACTTTAACGCAACTGACAAGACTGTTTATAGATGTCTCAAAGCGCAGCTTGAATTGTGTTCTCCTCCACAATGGAAATTTATGTGGTTCAGTTCCCATTGGCCAGTTTGTTTGCTTCAAGAATATGACAACATAAAGAAAGTCATTGATCTGTTGCAATATCACATGCACTAATGGATCATTTGTGTTGACCTTAAAATGGTCTGCTTCCTACTTGGTCACCAACGTGGATACACAAAGTATCCCTGCTTTTTGTGTAAGTGGGACAGCAGAGCTCATGTGCAACATTGGGTGCAGTCGAATTGGCCGCCAAGACTGGACCTGAGACCAGGTGATCCAAACATCGTGCATCAGCCACTTGTCGACAGAAAAAACATTATATTTCCACCTCTGCATATAAAATTGGGTCTCATGAAGCAATTCATTAAAGCTTTGTCAATTGAAGGAGACTGTTTCAAGTATCTCGTGTCGAAATTTCCTAACCTGTCATTTAAAAAAAAAATAGGCTGGTGTTTTTGATGGTTCACAGATTCGACAACTTCTTGTAGACAAACATATTGTGGTAACAATGTCAGAAATTAAAAAGAATGCTTGGTTGGCATTCAAAAACATTGTTAAAGACTTTCTTGGAAATAAATGAGCATCTAATTACTCCAAAATTGTCCAGCAACTCTTAGAAAGCTTCCAAAAGCTAGGTTGCAATTTGAGCATTAAATTGAATTTTTTACACAGCCACCACTTGCTAATTTCCCGGACAATCTTGATGCAGTGAGTGATGAGCAGAGTGAGCGTTTCCGTCAAGATTTGAAGGTCATGGAAGCAAGGTATCAAGATAGATGGGACGTACATATGATGGCTGACTATTGTTGGAACATCTTGATGCGCAAATGTACACAAACTAAACACTCCAGAAAAAGCTATAAACGCAATTTTTTTCTTAATTTTTAAGTACTGTTCATTAATTAAACAATTTTATATGTATGAACTCGATTTAACTTACACTAAATGTTTTGTGAACTGTATATTTGGTACGTTTTTACTTTATGTTCTTTTAAATGCCTGATTTTTATGATTTCTGAGGATATCCTATAGTTTAAAAGTTGACGTGATAGACAAAATCTGAGATTATTCTCAGATTCAGACGCCAAGAATTAGTGAAAAACAGTGACAGATCTAACTCAACAAAAAATGTGTTCCCCAGTGTTATAGAATTGAACATTAGAAAAGTAAGGCACTTGACAACCTCAGACCACAATGAAGCTATTATGAAAATTAAAATTATTAAAAAAATTTAAGTAGGGATCATCATCGGAGGTGGATCGAAAAATTGGTCAAAGACATAAAAAATGTCCTCAAAGTGGTAGTAGAACTGTATAAAAGCAGTAAATGCTATCCAGAAAGAAAAGCAGGCCTGTGTGATGGAATGCATTCTTACTACACAAAAAAGCATCTGGCTCAGTGGGAAGAGCATATCATAATGAGTTTTATCAGGGATGTGACTACTCACCATTAACAATGTTACCTTAGGAAATTTTAAGGAGAAATTAACTTCTGTTACAGAACCTGGGCTAGTCTTTAGCTTGGTGGAGTTATTAATTGTCATTAAAAGGGTTCTAGTTTATTTTTTAATCTCTCCTAGTTTTCCTTCCAGTCATTATAAATTATGTCTAAATTAGGTCAAAAGTTTCTTGAATATTAGAAAAAAGAATCTCATCTTAAAGTTCCAAGAAAAAGGGAAACTAGGCAGCAACTAGTAGAGAATCATTCTTCATTCAGTTCCTAGTAAATCCTCTCAAGTGAAACCTTCGTAGCATAAAGGAAATAATTGAGTCCCAACTAAGGAAGTGGACCTTATCAACAACTTTAGGTTCACAGTAATAAATTTCAGTCCTCTTTGTATCTGGCCTTCATAGGGCCTTTGATTCAGTGAACTGAGAAATGGAAAAATTGATGAAGATGTTGGCTAGCACATAAAGCTTGGTTGTTGGTACCAGATTAAGGATCTCTACCACAAATGTTAAGTCTAAGAAAAATAAAGTTGAATTGGTTTAGCCATATTTTATTTGGTTCAGAAACAACAGTGGAAAAGACGGCCCTGGTTTAGAACCCTCATGAAGCTGGTAGGAAAGGATGACTCTTCACCACAATTATTGGATGAAACAAAGAAAGCTGATAAGTCATAGAATGAACTTTTGGCATTGATTAGAGTCAATGATGGATGGAGGCTCCTTTTTCTTCACCTGGAGCTAAAGAAGATATATCAGTTGAGATCTTTACCTCTATATATGTTGAAAATATGCAACAAATTACTTATTTATTTACAATTTATATCTTTAAAATAATATAAATAAAGAACAGTAATTGGTACACTGTGATTGTATATCTGTATATGATATTAAAGAGTTATAAAAACTAGTTTCTTTTAATCTCACTAACTTCAGAAATTATTAATATGTTTGTGTTAAGATTCATCTAAAAAATGATCATTGATGTATTGATTCCAATTTTTGAATCAATTGACTTAAAGTACATTAATATACATTCTCTAGGACCAATTTATTATATCCGGATATTTGATTGGAAGTGGGTTTTATAAATATCATTCTGCAACATAATATTTACTCTTCAAAATATTTATTCATGTTATATTATCTTATAACTATTTAAATATTATTGATGGAATTCAACAACAATCCCTAAATATTAGATTGAACTCTTACTCCTCCTATTAATTAGTATTGTATCAACTTCTGTAATATTGTACAAAATGCATTTCAATTAAGGGGGTATTTTTGACTGTTCTTTCTGGCATTAATTTAAAATATAATTTTTTTATGTTATAAAAATGTTTGTAAATAAAAATTATCATTATTATATGAATTTAATCATATTGTACTTATTAATATTAAAATTATGTATGAAACATATAGACTTCCTCTTCATATTTTCTAAACAATGGCAAAACTCATGATTATCGAATCACAAGATCAATTTTTTTTTGTTACTTTTACAATTATTATTATTTGACCATTATTTTAAATTATGAAATATGTCCTTAATTAGACATTTGGACTTGTTTTTCTTCTTTCTTTTCCTGATAAAATAAATATTGCTATGGTGAATTTTGGTCCTAAGGTTACGAGAAGTTGGAATGCCTGCTGATTATGTAAATAAATTAGCTCGAATGTTTCAAGACATAAAAGTAAGTGAAGACCTGAATCAGCAATTTAAGGAAGAGTACAGAGCAACTAAAGGAAGCATAGCAGGTAGTTATTTGGTAAATTACAGTGAGTAAGTTATAAGTAATTTATACTAATTAACATAGATAAAGTATAGTTCTAAAAGTGTAAACTTTCCTTGATCAATATTATTTAGTGCTATTAACCAAAAAAACATAAATCAAACTAGTGACAAGCACTGCATATTTTTTTAAATAAATATATATCCTTGGATGGATAACCTTTCTTAAACAACTGAATGTTGCACCTATCCACCTCAAATTGGTGCTGTTTAACACATTGAACTTTAATATTTTTTGATCCTTTACTTTTCAGTTAAGAGATGATTTTTATTATAGAGGGATTTAGGTTAGTGTAATTGCCAATTATTTGCAATGTTATTTTATTAATAGCTAATTTATTTCTATTTTTTTATAATTTATAATTTTATACACAATATATATTTTNGTAGTTGCCATAAATTTACTAACTCACACAAACTCAAGTAAAAGAAATTATCTTTAAATTGATTATTAGAACTTAAAGGATAATAATTATATAGAATATACTTGTTAACTCCCGTTATGTTTACACAAATAATAGCGCAATCTGTATATTCGACAACTTTTTTTTAAGTTAGGTAGATAAGAATAATAATTTAAATAAATTTTCTTTGTGCTTTTCACCTTCATTCATGTGCGATGAGTTACGTAATGGTCCGTCGTGCTACCTAACTGACCTTCTATGTACCGATTATATACATATGAACATGTGATATGGCAAAGAATTTTAAAATAAAATAATTAAACGCTTTTAATTAAAGTGGAATAGTTAATTAAAGTGTTTCATCTTTCTGTATAGAATGATGAAACACTTTTATGGTTTACCTAAGATATATGATTCCTGGAAATTTTTTTATAATTTATAATTTTAGTGTTGCATTAAGTAAAATGACGTGCTTACAATGCATATATGTTTTTCTATAATATTAGAAAAATTGTAAGTGGAAGATTCCTGAACTGATTTTCATAACATTTTTAAATGTGGATGTTGCTGTGAGGCTCCTAATTAAAAAGAAGCATGATAATAGCAAAACTAAGTGGTTAAATTGTAGTTTAAAATTATAACTTTGATTAAATACCACCAAAAAAAAAATTTATAAAATTAAAATTTAAAAGTAAATAACGAGAGTCATTTAAACAGCTTGACAATGTCAGCTCCTCCGAGCATAAGACCATATATTCGCCTCCCTCGGAGGTTAGACTCTCGACACTAGTGCGGGGAATTTAATAACTTATCAGACTTGTCTCGGTAGCCTAAATGGAAAATGCACCGGCCCAGATAGCAGGTTCGAGTCCTAGCTGGGACAGTTAGATTTTTTATTTTATTTTTTTTTTTTTTTTAGATTTTTTGATTGACATGTCTGATGACATTCAAAGAAAATTCCAACCTCCTATCCTTATTCAGTTCAGATTTCTCAAAAGTTTATTCATTATAAACCAACTTGTGACTAAAGAAGTCGAAATACTAGACACACTCATTGATTAAAAAGAGAGCAATAGGTATATTTTTCTATGTAGAAAAAGCATATGACACTATTAATGAAAATTATGCTACAAACATTGTAGTCATACGGTTTCAAAGCAATGCCTAAGTTAATCTGAGATTTTTACTAAAAGGATAAATTAGATTAAGAATAAGAGAATCTATCTCTAGGTAGTAGGAAGTAGCTAACAACATTCTCCATGGCAGTGAATTGAGTTGTACTATATTTTCTATAAGAATCAACTCTATAGTCAATGTAAGACCTAGGTCAATTGAAATAGATGACCTGGTTACATTATTTTATATCTAATGTTTAAGTGCCATTATTGGAAGAATAGAACCTTTCAAAATGTACTGAACCATCTACAAGTTTGTTTGAAAGCAAAATTTTTGCTTTGCAACTTTAAAGATAAGTGGAGTATTATTCTCACAAAAGAAGAATATAAACATTCAAACAAATTCCCCAGCTTTACTTGTATATTAATATCTTTCTGTGCTATGAACTTATTAGATTTTCAGGCATGGTCATAAATAACACAATAACATGTCAAGTATTTTGTGAGAGAGGTGCTTTTAGGCAGAGGTTAATGAAAGTTCTAGCAGGGACCTCTTAGGAAGGCTGACTGGAAATAATTGCTAATTATGATTACTAGTCTAATTTGATGTATGATTGGCCATGGTAGTGTGATATATTCCTCTGCAAATTATTTTAGACAAAATAATTTTAAATAGGGGTAATATTTTCAGTTATTTAAATTTTTATTTTTAATAACTTGAGTGAGGGAGTGTTTACACTAAGTTCAATCCTAGGGAGGCAGAGTCATTTATTTTTGTGGTTATATTGTTTTGTTGTCTAAATATTATTTAATAAATTTTCTTTATTTTTACATTGCAAAACTTTACAGAAATCCAGAGTCTAGCTAAAAACCTTTCTAGAAATGGTAAAGGGGGAGGGAGCTTATAATTTTAATTAATTTGTAATGTAACTACTACATTGCTATCTTTCCTATGGAACTGGTCCATGAATCTGAACAAACAGTACTGTTTAGAATCCAGTGAACACTTAAGATGTGGTTAACTATTTTAAATAATATTTGCCAATTAGATAAAAGTAACTATCTTCAACTTGCAATTTGAATAAGCTGATTGGCATTGTTTCATAACTATATTTTTGTAATTAATTAAAACTTTAAGTACAGTTTGACAGAAATGTAGTTTTTCATTCATATATTTCAAATAATTAATTACTATTAATAAATTGATACCTTACTAGGTATCAATTTAAAAGATCTCAGCTAATTACTTTATTACATTATTATAATAATTTTTTGTGTTATTCTTTAAGTAATGAGTAAGTAAATGTTTTCAGAATCTATTAACATAAAAATTCTCAATGCTGGTGCATGGGCTCGAGGAAGTGAAAGAGTCACTGTATCTCTTCCATTAGAATTAGAAGACTATATTCCAGAAGTTGAAGATTTCTACAAAAAGAAACACTCTGGCAGAAAGCTTCAGTGGTATCACCATATGTCTAATGGGACTGTGAGTATTTCATATTTCTCTCTCAAATAAATTATATTTGTATTTATAATGAAATATAATAATTTTCTCTGATCAAAGAAAATATTTTTTGGAAAACTTTACTGAATGAGCTCATGTATTTCTTTCTTCTTTTATATATGATTATCAGGTTTCCACTTTCTGTTGATGGCTGTCAGAATTTCACTCTGTTAGCAATTTAGTATCAAATCATTTAAAAATTTATTTTAACTTATTGGTTTTTATCCTTAATTATGTCCAAGTTCCATAAGCTCATACATGCAAAAGAAAGTTTTTAAATATATATATATATATA
>KZ806880.1:1049660-1071717 GCA_000696205.2 Oncopeltus fasciatus
TATATATATCAAAAATTACTTCATAGAGCTATTTTTTATCAAGTTGTTTTTTTGGTTTGAGGGATAAACAAATAAGTGAAGTCCATAGTCAAAAGCTTACTGGGTTCTTCATATAACAGAGATGGGAGTAGAGCTTACTAAGAGAATTTTTTTACACTACTTTCAATTGGGTGAATGTTTCTTGCTGTTTGCTATCGAGAATTAAAATTTACTTTTGGTCTTTTTCAGTTTTAATATTGGTTAAGCACATTATGCACACTTTTATCTATCAGGAAGGATTGAATTATCAATTGGATGTTTAAATCGAGTAAAGATTATTATGTAAAATAATTGATACTGAATGGGAATCCAGTGATAACACTGAACAACAAAGTTTTTGTTTCGGGGTTGAAATTAGCTGATTTTAATGTATTTCCACGTGTTAAAACCGAAAATGACCATAAAAATTATATATTAGCTCTTGTTTTCAAGACATAGTATCATTCTATTATATATATATTGAGTTTTCAACAAATGAAATATTTCATCACCAACAGTTGGTACACATGTTTGTTTACATAACACCCCTCTCATCAGCTGTTCATAAGTAGTAAACATAACCTTTGCGAGTTTGTCAATTGTACGCACGTGGTTGCTATTGAAATTATCGTGTGAAGTTGATTTTTAAATTAATTTAAGTGCTGATCTGAAATGCCTCGAAAGTGTGTGAATTCTGTCGATAGCTTTTGCTATATATGTGGTGAAATAACATTTAAGGCTCAGAAACGTAAAATGTCACCTATCATTAAGACTGCCTATGAACATTATTTTGGTGTAAAAGTTGGGGACCAAGATAAATCATGGGCTCCTCATATATGTTGTAATTCTTGTTCCGTCATATTGCGAGAGTGGCTGAAAAATAACAAGCGGGCAATGGCTTTTGCAGTACCTATGGTTTGGCGTGAGCCTACCAATCATACAGACGACTGTTATTTCTGCTTAACTCCTCCCATTAAGCAAGGTTTATCTATGAAGAAAAGAGGAACGGTGAAATACCCTAATCTCCCATCTGCTCTTCGGCCTGTACCACACTCAGACAATTTGCCAGTCCCTTCTCCACCCCAAAACTATGAAATTTTAGAGGAAAGTGATGAAGTCTGTTTACAAGAAGCAACCCATCCTTCTACATCCTATGACCCTGATTTTGATGTAAGCGATAGGTCTAGTGATCCGCACAGAATTAGTCAAGCAGAGTTGAGTGACCTTATAAGAGATCTTGGCTTGTCTAAGGAAAAGGCTGAGCTGTTAGGGTCAAGACTACAACAGTGGAATCTTCTAAAACATGATGTGAAAATATCTCAGTACAGACAGCTCAGTACAGGATGCTCCAGAAGTGTTTTATAAAAGACAAGCTAAACGACAGCGATCTTACAATACATCGGATTGACTTAATTGAAATTTGGTGGTACAAACCTCTTTTATTTGTCAAAACACTAAGAATAATGTTTTTTTTTATCAATTTTGTACTTAAAATATTCTAAAAGAAACATAACAATATTGTTTTTTGTACTTTCACTTTTCACGTATAGTATAACTACTCTTTAAGATTAAGTGCTGTATATCTCAAAAACCAGAGCTAATAAAAATTTTTCAATGTTATTTTCGTTTTTATCACCCCAAAATTAGTAAAAATAGACTAATTTAGTGTAGGAAACATTCAAAAAATATTTTTTTGTTGTGCAGTGTAATTTATTAATAGTTGCTTAGTTCTTACTTTAGAGTTCTCACTTTTATGATCATTTACTAGTCTCTATATTTGCTTAATTAAATTTAACTTACTAGTAATTTTTAGTGAATTTTTAGATTATTTACTTATAAAAAAGTATTTATTTTGTTTCAGATAACATTTTGTAATGGAGTTGGTAGATTTGATGTAGACGTTACCACTTTCCAGATGGCTGTTCTCTTTGCATGGAATCAGAGGCCATTTGACAAGATATCTTATGAAAACCTCAGGTTAGCAACAGAACTTCCAGATCCTGAACTTCGGAGAACATTATGGGTAATGTTATTTACAGATAATTTCTGTCTTCAAGTAGTTCTGGGAGGATCAGTTTTAACAAGTTAATTATTGTTGCTTGCTATAGTATTTTTGTATCGGTAATCTTTAATGACATATGCTCTTGAAAATCAGGGGAAAAAAATTTTTGCAACATTGTTTTCTTTTGCCCCAAAATTATTGTTTTTAGCTCCTCAATCAAATTTCTACAAAAAATTCATTGAATAGAAAGTTTAGTAAATTAAATTTCCTTTGCGGTGGGTTTTCCTTTACTGTAGCTCATTAATTAATCGGATGTTAAGAGTTAAAAAAAAAACTTTTACTGGTATGAGGGAGTCCAGTAGTAATCCACACTTAATGTGAAAAAAATTAGTTTGAGTTTTTTTTTTTAATCTATAATAGTTTTTATTTGTGAGTAAATTTTGTATTTATATTGCACCTGTGATAGCTATTGAAATTATTTAAAGTAACAGTACACAAAAGCAATATTTTTTTTCTAATTTTTATAGCTATCTCAGGTTTAAAAGGATTCCTTCTCCTTATGCCATTCCTGGATGAATTAATTTGCTACCTGATAAATGGTAGTGGTTTCTGGAAGTATTAAGTGCTACTGGAAGTATTAAGTGTAGTATTTACTGCCAACTATGTTGGAAATGTCATTCATTTGCTTGAGCGGACTGTGAATTTTACATTTATAAATGTCCTTTATCTTTACTCAAAATTAATTATTAATTATTGAACCTATAACTATTACACAAGACTGACGCACTACAATGCAAGAAATATTGCTTGATTTTATGTTTAAGTCTCTATCAGCAGGTAATTTGGCAAGTAATAAGGGCCTTAAATCCAAGGTAGAATAATCTGTTTTAGAATTTGAAATCTTCATATTAAGTACAATCTTTTAGCTTTGGATTTATTTCCAATATGTTAAATTTATGAGTTAATACATCTGCGCTCAAAAATTTAACAGCTTCATCTCATTGCATCTAGAGTGCTTAAGGAGAATGATCTTATACTTTCATATAGCTATACATTTTCTTTATGCTAAACCTTACCCCCTGTATTTCTAAAGTATAAAGAACCTTCAATCTACAATGGAAGAAGCTAAATGTGGGAAATTTGTGAGGGAGTTGTATTTCACAATGAGTATATGGAATATGGTCAGATATATAATAATGCTAATTCTCCATTCACCCCCTGAAGTGCCATCACAGGATGTGCACAATTGTAATAATGGGAAGAGGAAACATGTCTTCCACTGTTTTTTTCATTTAACTTGCGATAGTCTATTACTATGCGCCATTTCTGTTTTCCGGATTGATCCAACTTTTTCGGTTCAATCCATAAGGAGCTGTTCCAAGGGGAGATAGTATGTTTTTTCAACATATCTTCAATTTGAGTTTGAACTTCGTCTCTATGGACATAAAGGTGTCTATATGATTTAGTATAGGCAGGGAGTTCGTATTTAGTCCTGATCTCATGCTTAATTTGATTGGTAAAGGTTAGTGGTTGATCGTCCATTTGAAATATGTCGGAATACTGTTTTAGTTTTTTCAATAGTGATAATGCAACACAGAAACTAATTACATTACAAACAGTACGTCTCAGTAATGAATTACATGCACAATACTTTCTCTTTAAAAATAAAAATCCTAAATGACAAAATCTATCTTATATGAACATATACAAAACAAAAACATTACACTCATACAAAAACCATATTAGGTGGCATGGCTCTACAGTTAGGTTAGGACACCAGACTCCTAAACTGAAGGTTCCTGGTTGAAAACTCACAGTTCAGTTAGTTTTTCTTTCTTTTTGTGCTTCTGTTTGTAAAGACCCGAAAAATCCTGATGTGCTCCTGGAAACCCCAGTCCTAATTGGGTACCATTTATAACTGAATGGAAAAAAAAATCAGACAATGAGAACTGTGTGCTAACCAAACTCCTTCCACAGTGTGCCATATAGTATACGCCCTTAACATGTGTTTCCCTCTGGATCTCTATGGCCTATAGTGGGACTGGTAAGATTTATTATTATTACACTGTAAGCCAAAATGCTAGCTTACAAAAATAAAATAATACACATTATTCTGGTGTATTGATGTTGCTTCTTGATCAATGTCTTATCCACTTCTGTTCAAGTTTCTTGACAGCCAACTAATATCAACCATATAAATATCTTTCGGGTCTTTACAAACAGAAGCACAAAATGAAAGAAAAACAGTATTCCGACATATTCCAAATGGACGATCAACCACTAACCTTTACCAATCAAATTAAGCATGAGATCAGGACTAAATACGAACTCCCTGCCTATCTATACTAAATCTTATTGACACCTTTACGTCCATAGAGACGAAGTTCAAACTCAAATTGAAGATATGTTGAAAAAACATTATATCTCCCCTTGGAACAGCCCCTTATGGATTGAACCAAAGAAGTTGGATCAATCCGGAAAACAGAAATGGTGCATAGTAATAAACTATCGCAAGTTAATTGAAAAAAAACAGTGGAAGACGTGTTTCCTCTTCCCATTATTACTGACCTTTTAGATAAACTTGGCCTTTACCAATATTTTTCAACTGTCGATCTCTACTCGAGCTTTCATAAGGTTGAAGTAGAACGACGTACATTATGAGTTCCTCCGCATCATGTTGTTTGGCCTTAAAATTTCCCTAGAACCTCTCAAAGGCTCATGAACAATATATTATGACATAACACATAAGACATTTGGAAAACAGAGAAGAATTTAAAAATGATTCTGCAGAAACAAAAGTCACATATGCAATCATAGCCTGCAATGAAACAATACATTCAACAACAGGACTAACACCTTTTGAAATTATTAAGGGACACTTAAATGATATGGACCCGATTAACATAAACATAGAAAGACAATTAATAAACAATTACATAGACAACCATGGGGGAAAACTAAAACTACTTTATCAACAAGTAAACAAAACAAACATTTTGGCAGAAGAAAAATATATTCAAAAAGCAAATATTAAGAGAACTGACGAACCTATTCAAGGACAACTGCCTATGAAAATATATGTAGAAAACAAACAAAAACAAGCTAAACTAAAAAACAAACACAAACCAGAAACATTAATTGAAACAAATGAAAAATTAAAAACGGCAATTATAAATCAGATACATAAAAACAGAGTTACTAAAATATACCAATCTAATATAAAATGACCCAGAAAACTTACGAAAAACGACACACAAGGATTATCCATCCCAAGTACATCAAAAACACAAGACACAAACACAAAGTCTCCACATACAATAATAGACTTGTCTGCATTTTTATCAGATTCAGACTAAAACAAGTTATTAGATGATTTTTCTTTGGGTTCCATCAAGGTAGATCCAAAAAAATACAAATTTAAAAAAAAAAAGTGTATTTTAAAAAAGATCTCCCGAAGTTTTGGCTTACATCGTAAGCCATCTTCAGGGCTGTTGAAATACAGTGTTATGAGAATACAATAATAATTTACAATATTATAATATAGAATTGCCTTAATGTAAAAGTATGAATGTAGAAAGTTATGTAAGAGAATTTAAAACATGCAGACAACAACCTATTAAACAAATGATTGAAAAAATTAAAACAGTAATTGTGACCACACCCAACTGTCATGAATATTTACTCATTATTTTTTTATTTACTTTTCTTTATTTTGATTATATATTACTTAATTACATTTTCAAAAAATTTTAAAAATAATAATTCAATTGATCATTGTCATCAGCTGCACCCTCATATTGTTCTTCCAGGTGCAACTTCAATTTAAGGGGGGAGGAGTCGTGTATCATAAATCCCTTACATATAAGAGTATTTCTCACGACTACTATGTGAATTATGCTGAATGTCAAATACTGTTCCAAGCATTCTCAGAATCCCCCACTCCTTTCTGAGCCTAGCTCCAACCAAACAAACCTCTCCTTATTGCATTTCTCTGGTGTATGTCATTCTGGTAACTTTTTACAGCTCTTCCAGTAACTTCTCCTAGTTTGCCCATCTGTTGTATGTACTACTACGATTGTACCTATGTAATAACTATAGTTAACAAGTATATCACATTGTATTCATAACTTTGGATGTAAAGTAAAATATATCTTTTTAAAAACTCAACCGAGCCTTAAAGATATATAACATGTGGGTATGTGTAACCAGATTGCCCAAGAGATTACATTTTATGATTGCAATATCTTCATTGCTATTCAGTTATGAAAAAGATGNGAGAGAGAGAGAGAGAGAGAGAGAGAGAGAGAGAGAGAGAGAGAGAGAGAGACTTTGAATTTGTCATGATAATGAATATATGGACCAGGCTTTAGAATTTATACATTTTAAAATAAGTTTTAAATTTGTATTCTTATTAGTAAACCAAATTTTATTATTAATAATAGTATTGTATTTTTATTTTCAGTCTTTAGTCTCATTTCCAAAATTAAAACGTCAAGTAGTACTTTATATTCCAGAAGTTCAGTCTCCAAAGGATTTTGATGAGAACACTCTATTTTGGATTAATCAAGAATTTGCTCTTGTGTGAGTATTATGTGATGATATTTAATATTTGGTATTAAAAAAAAAAAATTTTTAATAGTGATCAGTGTACTAAAGTAGGCCTCTTTATTGAAGTTTATTAAGAATATTTTATTGCTCGTCACATTTTCGGAACTTACTCTTTATTAAAGACACTTCTAATTTTGTTGAAGTTTTTATTCCTTTATTCACTAAGAAGTTTTATAGTCATTCATTGGTGATAGTAATTTTTTTTAAATTTCTGCATGAAATTCTTGTCTGTGGTTTTAAAAACAGTTTAAGGTTTATAGTTTTTACCCTTCCATCATGAATTGTGTATGTGCATGCATGCTTTTACATAATCACATCTCTTTACCCATAACTAGTACGTAAAGAGATGTAATATGGCACAGTGGTCCCATTATGAATGTAGGTGCCATCGAGATATGTCGAGCAAACATGGCATTTGGTTAAATGATTGCTGGCTTGGAGTTATCTGCTTTTTTACAAAGTTCTGCTACTATTATAACTTTTAAATCTATATTACATTAAATCAATTAAATTTACTTGTAGGAGATTACCTGCCAAGCAAGGAATGAAATATTTTGTATGTAAATAGCATCATACGTAGTTGTCAAATTAAATATTTACAAAGTTACACAGGGAAATCAAACAATTAGAAGAGTTGGTTTACCTGAATCAAAAATTAAAATTTTGTGGTATATAAGTCAGTTTTTAATTGTTTTTAAAAAAATGAAATTTGGCCTGTCACTATTAAATGCAGAAGGAAAGGCTGTAATTGTTATTATGAATGGAAGTGAGGTATTATCTGTAATGTGGATTATAAGAAAACATGATAAACACAAATAAGTATTTGATTTACATTTTTATTATATAAAATTGATATAACTAAAAGTAACGTGAAATTAAATGCTCAGGAATACAATAATAATTTTTGTAGAAAGTTCATGTTAGTGTTTGTTATTGGTGTTACGGATGATAAGGGTGTCTTAGAAGAGGAGTTCATCGTCAGACTCAATTTCTACGGTGATTTTTATATAATATGTTATATTTTGAATTATATTATAATATGCTGATAACAGTTCCTCATTCTTAATCCAGAAAAAATCCCTGAAAACTTACAGCACCTTACTTATTAAAAGTAAGAAATTCCTTTAGAAAAACTTTCCCTAACGTTTCATTAATAACAAAAATTTACTCCCACCTCAAAGACACCACCCCCCTTCCTAACAGTGCCAATAACAGCTAAATATTCCTTGTTTTACTCCTAATTGCTATGGTTCATACATCAGCCAAACCAAAAACCCTATATCCTGTTGAATCAGTAATTACAAAAATAACATTAATAAAAACAAATTAAAACTACCCTCACAAAATGCATCATCTGCAACGGACATGTCAAAATCACGTTTGATTTTGAAAACATTACAATTCTTTCCACTGGTCCCTATGAACACAAAGGCTTATTATCTGAAATCGTACACATTTCATGTTGCAGTACAGTTAACCAGATACAGTCCAGTTAACGGTATAGAACAAATTTCCTCAACTTATTCAAATATTTTCAACATTCTGAAAATCTCTCAGCCCTCCTCCTAAATCGATTCGCCCAACTGTCTGCTAGGTCCTCAGGCCACTTGTCTGAAATAATTCCTAACCATTTTTCCTGTTATTGCCATTTGATGCATGCCGCTTTCCCTTTATACCTACCGCCTCACATTTCCCAACTACACCTGTCCTCTTAAGTTTTTATAATATCTAATCCTTACCTCTCAGTCTTAAAAATTTGTTCCAGGTGACATGTCCCCTCTCGCCTTCATTTGTGGTGAACTTTCTACTCATATTGTTATTATTTTTCTATGCATTTCATATCACATTACTTTTAGTTATGTCAGTTTTATGTAATATTAATGTAAATCATATTTTTTTTTTCTCTTTTCTCTTATGACATTGTATTTCAATAGCCCAAAAGATGGCTTACTATGTAAGCAGAAGTGTTGGCAGTTATTAAAACATACATTTTTTAAAATATTTTATTTGGTTGTGGTTTTTTATCCCACGTAAATTTTAAACAATTAATGAGAGGGAATAGAATAAAAAAATCCCGGATAGCAGGAGATCCAGGTTCGATTCCTGGCTGGGACAGATAGATTTTTTTATTCTATTCCCTCTCATTAATTGTTTACATTTTTTTAAATTGTATTTTTTTGAATCAACCTTGACTGAACCTCAACAAATTCTCTAGTAATGATCTCTATAGTCAGAAACTGTCCATTTGAAACAGTTTTTTTTTTTTTTTTTTAATTCATTAATGAAATTTTTTTATTACTTCTGCTTCATAGACTTACAGAAAGCTCTTGAATCACTCCAAATTACTGTGAAGAATCTTTTTAGGAAAATGTAGAATTACCTTAAAGATGTAATTTAAAACCTCTTCATTGAAATCCACTTTCAAAGGGCTTACATCCTTCTTTGAATCTGAAATCTGCGAGCCCCTAATACCAATTAAACAGGGTGTAAGGGGCAGTCTGTCACCTGTAATATTTGTAGGCTTGTTGGAGAAACCATTTAAAAGTAAAAAGAAGCTAACAATCCAGAGTATTCTAATAATGAGAAGAGGCTGAACAATTTGAAATTTGCAGAAAATACGGTTATGATCTACTACCGCTCAGAGATAATACAAGAAATATTACAGGAACTACTCAGTGAATGTGAAGCTGTAGGCCTAACCCTTAGCAAAACCATAATTATGAAAAATTAAATACATTAACTTGGATAGCCACAGACTAGAATGTCGAATCTACCTTGGGTAGCTTATCTCCTACCAAGACAAACCCAGCAAAGAATTGTAAAGGCATTTATATTATGTAATGAAGTGACCTTTTAAAATGAAATAGATAAAAGAGATTTACTGCAATGAAAGCTATTATCATTATTTATTTATTTTAAAATTTACAATTTTAGGATCAAGAAACCAAATTTATGGTGAATAGTGTGATAGTATATGTATATTAATATTATTTAGATAAAAGTGTGAATAAATTATTTTTATTTGGAGGTAACTAGTTGACTGTCAAGCTTTATGAGGAGAGGTTATTTCCTCAAAATCCATAATCAGATCATAGTCACCCATACCGAAATAAGACTGGAAGTATCAGCAAGAATGAATAAACTAAATGAATTCTCTCCTCCAACTTATATGCCAGTTGACTATGATGTCCAAAATTCCATCCATCTCAAAGAAGAAATTAAATTATTTTTCATCTCCCCTAACTATATCCTCGCTTCCCTGGATGCTTAGTCAATCACTTTGTATTCACAAACATCCCTATGAGATGTCTGAGATCTTTCAAGTACTTAACTCCTGAAATTTACTTACTCCTCAACAATCTCACAGAACCATATTTGCCTTTTTGTACCACCAACTTTCTCAAGCCGACTCCTTCACTACCTTTCCTCCCACCCTCACATTCAAACCTTGAATACTTCCTTTAACTTTATTCATAGAATTTTCTTTATTCTTCAGCTCAACATTTTCCCTGGTATTATTAACAACCTAATTTATCAATTTCACAATCCGTCTATACTACTTTCATTCTACGCTAACCACAACTTCCCAAACTTCTATCTCCTCTCACCTCAATTTGGTTTTTGTTCTCTTCCTTTTACTCCAGGTCACCCTGGGAAATTTAAGAAATCTTTCAAATTTAAAGACCTTATACCTCTTTATACCTGCTACTTTGTTCATATCCTGCTCATCTACTTATAGAACATGATGTATAATATAATTTTAGAATTTTATTATAATAAATAACACATTCACTCTAAAATCTCCATTTTTGTATTTTTTTCTGCCTTGAGGATAGCTTGCTTTGCATGCTGAAACATTGTCATTAAAGAATAAATTCTTGTTAATTTTTTTATTTAAGACTTTTTTTCTGTACTCCTTTCTGATGGAAACTCAAATTTGAATACACTCTTACAAGACCAACTACACAGTCCAGTATCTACTTCTCATCTTAAAATATTACAGCTTATTTCAGTCTTAAGGAATTAAAACTTGTTTTGGAAAAAATGGTCGGGATTCGTTCAAAAGATTTTAGTAAAACATATCTCATATTGTTAATCCTAAACCTGTGTTTAGATAGATGTGTAAAGCTGAATTACAAGCTTTATTCTGACTGCCACAAAGTTATTATCATTATTACAAATCTGACAGTCGATTATCATCCACTCCTTCAGTGAAGGTCAACTTTCATTTTCTAAATCTAACTAAACATATGCTAACTAGTGAAGTTTATTCCAATTGATTCCAACTTTAATCCAAAGTTAGTCCTACAATGAACTCTCTTGTCTTAATCGACAATATTATTTTTTTTTTTTAAATAAGAGTGTTGAGGAACTAGTTAAAATTTTAATATGTTTTTCTTTTTTTTGCAGAAAAAATGGAAAACTTCAAAAACGAGGTAAAATTAATCTAGTTGGGCGATTACAGCTGTCGACAGAAAGGAGTAAAGAAGAAGATAATGAGAGTATTGTTCAGTTAAGAATACTGCGAGTACAGGTATTGATTATTTATTCTTCTAGATTTTGGAGTTTATTATTTCAATTCTAAACCTTATAATGAAAAAATTATCTATACTTTTTTCCCCTGCTCTTCTCCTAGTAAAGAAAATTATGTGCTTTAGGTTGTTATAAGTTACATAAATTCATGTTATATAAAAGCATTAAAGATAACAGTTTTATAAAAACAACTTGCATTAAAAAGAATATTTAAGAATGTCATTTTGAGGATTGGCAGAGCATGCCTTAGCAATCTTCGACATAACAACCAATGCATTCTCTACTTTTCTAAATCAATTTAAACATTTATTCTTATTTATGCCTTCTTTAATGGAATATGGGAATTCAAATTATTTTATAGTTCTGCTTCAGACTTTTAATGTGAGACCAAATGATATTCATTTAGTACTTTTTATAATACATAAGAAGGTGCAGTTTCAGTAAAAGCATCTATGCTGTGTCAACATTAAAAGTTTTAACTAGTGGCGATTCAATCATTTACTAAGTGGTAAACATTTGGAAATTAATTTTAAGTAAAATTAGAAGTTGAATTTATAATTGACAGTGATTTAAATTTAATTTTAAAAATGTCACTAGCAGTTGGAAATTCTCCTAGTATATTGTACATTATCCTATGTATGATTTTTTTCATGGATCAGCCTTTGCTGTCTAGCAGCTTATTGAGGATTGTATTTCTAGCCTCTTTGTACACCTCCTGAAATTTTAATTTTGTTAATGGTGAAATACTTCTTCTATATTATGAAATGGTTTATTTATTTCATTATTTAGGAGGATTTTAAAAATAATAATGGAGCATTTCTAATGTTTTGTTTTTCATAGAGGCTCTCTCGCCATTTTATTTTCTGTCTCCTATTGCTTGATTCATTTTTTATTATTATCTATTTTATTTTTGTAATGCTTTTCTTTTGCTTACACAAGTTTGAAATTTTTAAAAATTAAAACTTTAACAGTTGATTTCACACATAAGAAATTAGCATGTGTACAAAGATACACAATAGATCATCACTGTGCAGGAAGAAGGGGCCCATTGACCCCACTCCTAGTAAGTTTAGACATTAAGGCTCAGGAGGTCACGAGGTCATCTCCGTTTTAGTCGCCGGGGAGGATTATGAGGATTGGAGTCTGGCGAGAGGGCATATAGATTAGGATGAAATTGGAGTTTACTATGGAAGAGCTTGGAGCGGGTGGAGATAATTTCTTGGACAAAAAGAATATTAAAGTCTTGATGAAGAGTAGAGTTGGACACATAATATGGAGCGTAAGTAACTATTCTGAGAATTTTGGACTGAAATTATTGTACCTTATATTCTCCGTCTTCATTGGTTTCTGTACATCCTCTCCCGTTGGCGAGCGCTTTCGGACACTGTCCATCTTCTGGCCGAATACATACGTTCACTGTCACGGTCCGTATTCAACTGTTGAATACGGACCGTGACAGTGAACGTATGTATTCGGCCAGAAGATGGACAGTGTCCGAAAGCGCTCGCCAACGGGAGAGGATGTACAGAAACCAATGAAGACGGAGAATATAAGGTATGAGAGTTCTATATTCATTGGTGGTAGAAATAATAATAACCCTTTAGATTATTTACCTGAAATTATTGTATTTGTTGGATATTGGAAGGCTTAGCAGCAACCACAGTTTTAATAATATGGGAGGCAATCATTATCATCAGGTGATTGCTAGTTAAGAGAGTGGAAAGGGAAGCGTCATGGTGCACCTATGACACCCCCTAAAGACAAGAGGCGGCATTCTGCCAGTAGCACTCCCTTAGAGAGAGACCAACTACAACTGTCATGCTGACGGTTGACTGTATCTCCCACGGCTGACTCACTCATTGAATTGAATGCTCTTTAGGCAAAAATTGTGTATATTTCTGACAAAAATGGGAGGTGGTCGGGGTATACTTTGGGTAGTGGATTCCATCTCTTCTCCAGTTATGTTTTGAAGAGGCTGAAAAGGTTTACTGTTGTAAAGAGTGATAGGTTTTCATTTATATCTGTCATTTTGTTGGCGGGGGGCGTCTTGGTCACTCCTTGAAAGGCGCTGGGGCATGGTTGTAGTTGGTCTCTCTCTAAGGGAGTAGTACTGGCGGAATGCTGCCTCTTGTCTTTAGGAGGGGTCATGGGTGCAGCACGACGCTTCCCTTTCCGCCCCCTTAACTAGCAATCAGCTGATGATAATGATTGCCTCCCATAATACATTAATTTAATTATGAGAAAAAAAAAGAAAGTAGAGTGGCCGAGTCTCGACCTGTAATGCTGAGTTATGTCTCACACGGAGCCTCCTGCCCAGTAGGCTGAGTGATTAAGGAAGCTATGAGAGCCTAGCATGGCGAGGTGGGGATAGGTCTTCCCCTAACACCTAAAAAAATAGTTTTCTTTACTCACTGTTTTCGGGGTGATCCTCAGGACGTATCGAGCTGAATTTGCCCTCACATACACTGACACATAACTGCAAATATGTGTGGAATTTGATATCAAAGTTCTTCCTACAACTCATATAATATAGTTGGAAAGATGGAGTGCTATATAGAGTTGTGTACTGATCCTTGGCTACACTGCTACTTCTCGCAATAGAAGAAATAAACAAAAACAATAGTTATCATGAGGCACTCAAGTGTCAGGAGAAAAATGTTGTGCCTATGACAAAATACACAAGGCAAACAAGGAGGTGTTAAAGTAATTTTTTATTTTTTTTTAAACATTGTGTATCAAGTAATTCAACACCAGTTGTCAATTTCTTATGTGTTGTTGAAATGAACTGTTAAAGTTTTAATTTTAACTATTTTCTCATAAATAAACAATCTGTTTTCTTCCAATATTAGCTAATAGTTTTCAGGCAATACCATTTGCTGAATGTTTTATTGAGCATTATTGTAATTTCCTAAGCTTTAAATTAAAGATAAGATTGATTTCTTTAAATGAAAGATATGATTGAGATTAAAGTGTGAAAACAGTTTGTCATTGAGTATCTATAGAAACAATAAATATACAAATTTTCATTTGTACATATAAATATTGCATACAATTTTTAATATTCTCAATATTAGGCCTTTGCCTTAACAAGAAATATTTCAGTCACCACAATTGCACCTTTTCAATATTCTATCGATGAAATGTTTGCTATCTTATTATATATTTATTGCATTTTGTTTTCACCCCATGCCAAGTAAAATGATCCCTTTCGTACTACTAATAATAAATCTGCAAGTTTTGAGAGCCTCCCTGAAATTGCATTAGGTTTTATAAAACTATCATATTTGAAATTATTACTTAACTGTTCTTTTTGGATTAAAAGGGTGTATAAAAAAATTTATCGTATTATCAAATTTGAAATTTCACAGGACTGAAAATGTTTCAATTCAATTTAATACTTAATAATCTCTTTTGAGCATTCTCTAAACTTTCCCATTTGACTTCTCTAGGAAAAAAAAAAAAAAAAGCCTCAGTTTAGTTATTTTGTCAAATAAAAAACATGTCAGTTTTATTACTCGATTATTCGAAGAACTCCTGCTTATCCACCAAATAGTTAAATTACTGCTTGCTTCGATCCATGGTCTATTTTCTCAATTGAAAAAATTAATAATTTTATGGAACTTTAAATTGCAGTCCAAGAGTTCTTTGACAGCCATCCCGGAGAATATCAGTGTGGGATCAACCAATTTGCTAACAAATGGCTTTTGGCGGTTGATCACACAAATATTTGGTTTAGAAAAAAATTTTATTTATCTTTAAGTTAGGTTCTCTCACATAATTTCTAAGATTTTCTATTTATTTATATGTTTTTGTGAAGATAACATTTATGCATTAAGTAGGGTCAGCTCATTGCATCATTTACCAGGCAATCTTTGGGGTTATTTCCATTCTTTCTAACAGAATATTTATAAGCTTTCCTCTCATAATTATTCTATGTCCTGAACTTCTATATCCTCAGATCCAGCAAAATTCAATGTCCTTGGAAGAGAGAAAGAGTGTGTCTTTGAGCTAACCTGTTTCTCAATAGTAGAACGCATTCTCCATCAACATTCTTCTTTTTAAAAAAAAAAACTTTCTCCATATACACCTACAGTAATAAGCAAAAAGGCTTAATTTTAACCTCTTGCTTTTCAATGTATATAAATTCTTAAAAGTTTCATACTAGAATATTTTTTACAAATATTATAATACTCTTGTCTACAGCACTGTATATATTTATTATTTAATTATATACTTATATGTGTGTATAACCTTTTATTTTTAGGAGGCGATAATAAAAATTTTGAAGATGAGGAAGAGAATATCGAATGCTCAACTGCAGACAGAACTGATAGATATACTCAAAAATATGTTCCTCCCAAGTAAAAAAATGATTAAAGAGCAAATAGAATGGCTGATAGAACACAAATATATGCGTCGAGATGAAGATGACATAAATACTTTTATATATATGGCATGATTGTCATGTTTTTTAATAATTCCAGTTTGTTGTTTTTCTTATTACTTGTTTATTTATTTTAAGCTAAGACGATTTGAATGCTGCGAAGAAATTAGATAACACTCGTTTAATTTGTATAAAATAATTTTTGTGTATAGTTTGTACAATCAATCATTGAAGAACGGGTATTGTTATATATGTAAATATTTTTCTTTCATCGTCTTCAAATTGAAATATTGTTCATATTTTAAATATTTATTTGTTATAAGCAGCTTTAATTAATTTATTTAAATTCTAATCCTTTGAAGTTTAATTTTAAATATCATATTTAGCTAATGTAATTGTGATGAAGTGGTTAATTAGTGAGATTAATAATATTGGCACTGAAGAATCTGTAGAACAATAGTCCTTTTATTTTTGTAAATAAGTAAAGTTTCCCTACACTTGTGAATACATATAAATATGTATATTATATATACTGTAAATTATCAATGTATATTAATAAATAGTTGAAATATGCTATTTATCTGTTTGTTTTTTTATTCCTATTCAAAGATTTATAGTAATGAAGGCCTTTAAAATTAATTATGCAAAGTGTCTAATCTTGTTTATGATTTTTCCGTAAAAGCTATTTAGTATTAATGATTCTTCTCTTGGGCTATGCTTTTAATGTTTGAAAGCAAGAGACGAAGTAGTAGTTGAGTAGTTTCCTCAACTCAGAGAGAGGAAACAAAACTAAGCTATACTTTGAGTACAAAATTGAGGTCCTTAAAATTTAAGTATTAAGTGAAGAAACATTTCATCTTGCTTGCTCATTACGATTGGGTTTTCATAGCCATTTTCCTTCAAAATATGAAAAAAATATTAGTAATATAATTCAATGTTTTATCTCTTCTATTAATACTTATTAATAATGTTTTTTGTTTGCCATTCTTTTTGAAAATATTTTAAAATAAATAATGAATTTTGGTTTGTATCTACACAAATTCTAATAATTAATTCATTTCTTAATTAAATTTAAAGGCAAATTCTTAATTTATAAAAATTTACCTTGGATATATTTACAGCTTTTTCTGTTCTTGAATTGGAAATTAAATAAAAAATAATGTGTATGATTTTATAATTTTAGTATAAAAAATTTTTAAGGTTATATGAGACAATTATAAATATAATATAATTACAAATAGTCGGATTACATTAGTACCTTATTAAAATCAAAATAAACAAATATATATCTGTGTGTGTGTGTTTGTCTGTTAAACAATGTGAATGTTCAAACAACTAGATTTTAAGTAGCTATAACTTATGCATCTTACATCATTATGCTGCTTGTTTCATGCTGGCTATAGGCTCCTTTGGTAGGCTCGAAATGTGGTCCCTTCCAATCTTTTTATTGAAACATCCTAATATGATTTCTACATCATATTTTGGATTGGGTCATAAACTGTTTCTAACTACAGGGTTATTTCCAGTAATAATATAATTAATATACTTATGTGAGTCCCTTGTTATTTGCTCTCTTCTGCTTCCTACTGGCAAGCCCTTTTGCCAGTGGTCTGCCATTTTTTTTTGTGAACTAATGTCAGTCCAAGGGTTTTTCTCATCCGTTTTGTTCGTCAGGTAGCAGGGATTAGGACCTCGTTGTTTCTTCTTCCTCATTGTATGTGAATATGTTTAATGGATCGTGCTTGCATTTATGTATGTATAAATAGTGAGATAAATAAGCAAAGAAGAAAAAAGGAAATTTTTTTTTTTTCAAAAATTAAATATTCTTCATTGATAAGAACAAAATTGCACCAAAAAATAAGACAACAATATATGTCAAATGTCATATCTTAATAACAGTCTTCAAAAAATATGATAATTAAATTCTGTTAACAAGTCCTCAAAACAAACTTATAAGATTATAATAACATATAAATTTGTCTATTTATAATTATATACATAAATTTTTTATATATTTACAATAGAATAAAATCTACAAATTGAGTTATGAAGTAAAGACTTACTACAACTACCTAGTTTAATTAATAAGCATAGCCAATAGTTAGAGTAAGGAAATGCCAGCATAAAGAGTCAGAGAGGAATAAATATTTTTTTTACTTATAAGTAAATTTAGAATAAACATGAGAAAAAATTGATAATACGAATAGACTATATTACTAGTAGAAACAAAAAAAAAAAGAGCAGTTACAACTAACTATATGACAATGAAATATGCATCTGCATTTCTTTGCAGAGTGAATCAATATATCACTTAGGGTATAAAATATTCATAACTCAACAAAATATATCTAAAAGAAGTTTTCAGAAAAAAACAGAAATTTCTATGCCAGAACAGTCAAAAGCTAGAGAAATTAGGACTAACTACACTACTTGGATAAGGAGGAGAATATTCCTTAATATGACCAATGATTTATAAAAATTACTATGTTACCATTTTTAAGACTTTCATGTAGTACTGTATTTAATTCAAATAAAATTATAACAACTGTTTTCTTGACCCACATAAATTTATTATTATTTTTCACAAGTTAGAGTGCATATGAACTGCTTATCTAACTGGTAACCAACAGTGGTGAAAAAAAAAAAAAAAAGTGCTGTCAGAACAGATTTTTTAATAAAACATTGGTGAAAATATGGCCAGTATTTCACTTCATACAATTAGTCACTAGGTATAAAATTACACTAATTGATTATTTGGAAAGTTTTCCTATTGAATAAAGAAACTTTCAGAGTGAAATAGCAACCAAAACTAGATTGCAAGAATGAACATTTTACACCCCAAAGAACACGAGAGAGCCTGTGTACCTTCGGCCTCCAGATTATATAGTAACAACTTAATTGATAATAAAATATGAAAGATAATATTCACAATCAAATATTTACAAAATTTACACTTCAATAATTAGTCTTGAACAATAAAATTAAATGGTATCTCAAAATCAACTTGAAGCTGTAATAGATGTGTATCATTCTTTGCTGTAAGTAATTGATGCTAATATAACAAAAAATACACTAATGGACTTTCCTAGAAACCTTTCAAGGATTTTTTAACATTAATGATTACTTTAAAAACATAATTTTAATGCATTTTATAGATCCTTCATTACACCATACTCTGAAAAATAGGTTTTACCACTATAATATAGATTCATTTAATAATATAATTTGAAAAAATTAATTTAGTTGAAATTAATAAAAAATAATAATAAAATAAAATAAAAAAAAAGCACTCTCATCAAAGGACTTATGCAGTGAAAAACAAAGAATTCATCATTTATCATATTTTTATAGAAAATAATTGAATTGTATAAAAAGTCTTATTTTCTTTTGAGTGTAGGAGACCAAGGTAGACAAAACATTCACTCTCTCTTATTTAAAAAAAAATGCTTACTGGTTTCATATTAATTAGTTGTTAAACAAATTAAAATTGACTTTCTTTATTTAATCATAGAACCATCAAGATTTTGAAAATAAGAGAAGTAAATGAACAAGTAGGCTCTATACTCATAGCTTACATTAATTATAAAAGCTTATAAAATTGGCGTTTGAAGATCACTGAACATATGAATTATCACAAAATCTCTTACCAATCTCATATCTCTTACTTCTCTTATATTATTTTATAATAAGAAAAAACACATACATAGTATCTTTAATACAGTGTCCCAAAACTTCAGAAATATAAAGTCAATCTACTAAAAGATAATAATTTTTACATGTTGATCACTTCAATTAAGATAATGGGAATAACATTAATTCAATACCCTTTATTTTTTCTTATCTATAGGTCAAACTAATCTAAATTTTAATAATTCAATGTATATGATAAAATATAAATAGTTCTATTAAAAAATAGCAAAGCAAATTTCAATGAGATAGATTATATTCTCTACGAAATTGAACAATAGAATTATTTTATAACAAAAAAGATATTTGCTAATTCACCTTCTCAATTAAAAGGGGGAATTCTTTTTGATTAAAACATTGTGTTAATCAAAAAGAATTTGAGCCAAACACAATGTTTATTATTTTATGAAAGTTTTTGAAAAAGTTTCTATTATCTAGACACTAACTGTCAAAATTAAAAAAGGCCATCAGAAGGTTAGCTATAGAATTTCATTATAGAGAGGAGGAAGCCATACAAATAGAAGTTGAGGTACTGAGTATAGAAATAGACACCTCAGTATTTGCAACTGCCTTAAATGCAATCAACTGATTTACTTTCAGGAGCCCCCTTCATTATTTTATTGGATCTGCCAATCCTATGAATAAATAAATTTTAAAATTTCAAATTTTTCAACTTTTGAACAATAACAAAAAATAAAGTATTCAGTTAGATATGCATAAAATATTCAAATTATAAACTATTTAACAACTTAGTAAAGTCTAATAATAAAAAAACACCGAGTAAGGATAGCATTACCTAATACTACTAAATCAATTAATTATGAGCCTAATACACATTTTTTTTATTTCTTAATAAAATATTTTTTCTTCTCCTTCATAGCTAATTTCATTTGGGTTTTATAGATTCTATATTTAGGCTAGAATTACCTCAATTATCATTCAGTTATTGGGGAAAAAATAAAAATAAAAAAGTATAAATAAGTGATTTTTGCATAAAACAAAATCAACTTATAAACTTTGTTTGAAAGAGGGCTAATGAAGAATGCTTCAAATTTGTACAAAACAAGTGAACTAAATATCTTGACTCCTTTTTGTTTTAACCAATTATTAGACTTCTTGTCATATCTCAATTCTAAGACAGGATAAAGGCATGAGCAGAAAGAACTAGAAAACTCAATTCATTATCCTACTCCCATACCAACAGCTAAGCTGCTGATGGATCCTTTTTTTATTTAGTTTTGTTCACTCTGTATATGCATTAACTTTAATTACAAACAGCGCTTATGTTTTAAAACTAATTCCTAGGTACTTAAGGACAACTACACTTTTTTTATTACCCAAAACTGTATTAATTAAACATTCAGACAAATAATTTACAGAACATGTAAGAAATTGTATTGATCCTGATAGCCAGTCAAGATGAGAGAAAGAGATCAGATTGACCCAATTAAGTAGAGCAGAAAAGGTAATAATTTTACATTATTTTAGATTAGCAAATAAAGATAAAAAGATTAACTAATAGATAGCAAATGGCACTTCCTAGAAGTAAAAGAGAGTAAAAATATGATTAATAGATACAACAAAAAACTATTAACATAGATTACAAATGCATTATATACATAAACTTCATTTTAAAAGATTAAAAACAAGTAAAATGTGTAAAATTGTCTATTAGCAATCCTTACATAAAAATTGTAGACAGTTACTTTTTTTGTTGAGTTAAAAGAATTTAATAAAATGGGTTGAAATCTATAATATTGGAAAGTTTTCCTATTGAATAAAGAAACTTTCAGAGTGAAATAGCAACCAAAACTAGATTGCAAGAATGAACATTTTACACCCCAAAGAACACGAGAGAGCCTGTGTACCTTCGGCCTCCAGATTATATAGTAACAACTTAATTGATAATAAAATATGAAAGATAATATTCACAATCAAATATTTACAAAATTTACACTTCAATAATTAGTCTTGAACAATAAAATTAAATGGTATCTCAAAATCAACTTGAAGCTGTAATAGATGTGTATCATTCTTTGCTGTAAGTAATTGATGCTAATATAACAAAAAATACACTAATGGACTTTCCTAGAAACCTTTCAAGGATTTTTTAACATTAATGATTACTTTAAAAACATAATTTTAATGCATTTTATAGATCCTTCATTACACCATACTCTGAAAAATAGGTTTTACCACTATAATATAGATTCATTTAATAATATAATTTGAAAAAATTAATTTAGTTGAAATTAATAAAAAATAATAATAAAATAAAATAAAAAAAAAGCACTCTCATCAAAGGACTTATGCAGTGAAAAACAAAGAATTCATCATTTATCATATTTTTATAGAAAATAATTGAATTGTATAAAAAGTCTTATTTTCTTTTGAGTGTAGGAGACCAAGGTAGACAANATGAAGTTAGGCTACACATTTTTTTTTTTTTTTTTAATTTCTCCATGAGTATTTTTACTTTTTCTTCACTATTTTAAAACTTTTTTATTGACCAGTTCCTTGCTTCAGAAACATGTTTTCTACTATAACCCTACTTTGGTAGCAAAGTAGATAAATATTGAGAAATAAAATGCCATATTTTCATACTTTTTAATGATCCCTTTCAGAATCATACTCTTTTCTCAGAGTTCAAAATTCTACCGCAAAAATACAAAATCCTTTGTCAACTTTAAAAATTGTTTGGTAGCAACAGTAAGTTGAAAACTATATAACTATACAATGTTACAAAAATCTCAAAAAAAAAATTAAACTCTAAATAATTAAAATAGTTAAAATAGTTCTTTTAATATTTTTTTAAAATTATTAAT
>KZ806880.1:1077759-1105612 GCA_000696205.2 Oncopeltus fasciatus
AAAAAAAAAAAAAAAAAAAAAAAAAAAAAAAAAAAAAAAAAAAAAAAAAAAAAAAAAAATGAAAATCAATTTAAAGAAAGGAAATGTAGTCGCTGGTAGGTCAAATGTTTTATTTGCTTTTGAGTACAAGTCTTTTGACCCAGACAGAGAAAAGTGGAATTATTTTATGCTAAGATTCTAATACTGCTCAAGCTGTCCTGCATAATAGGCGAGATGAAAAAAGAAACAAGTAAAATTTGGACTCTTAAAATGTAGGTAGAACATTTTCAATCAGAGTGAGGAAATAGCTGAATTTTATGAAATAATATGTAAATTAGTACTTAAATAATACATAAAAATTAATAAAAAAAAACTTTAAAAGACATCTTAGGCAAAAGTTATTGTTCTCTGAGCATTCACACAGCGAAACAGGCTGAAAGCCTGTATGTTTGGCATTTTGTCAATGTTTTATAGGGTATAGCAGTAAAGTGAAACTTTGGAGCATCTCTTAAATAGCTACTCATTGAACGATTCAGCATGGCGACACAGTTTATCAATAACTATCTTTCAGTGACAGCAAATTTCAAGAATACAACAGAGCAACAAGAAAAATAAATTAGCCTATGCACCTTCAGGCTCATATCATGAAGAACACTTTGGGGAGCTTATGCTGTCAGGAATAAACCATTAGTTATTATATATATGGGTATATCCAAGCCCACAGGCCTGGTCTTAGGCAAGCTTTTTTTTTTTTTTTTTTTTTTTTTTGCCAACCCTCATCAATCTCATAAACCCTGCCTGACAGAAGTTAAAGCTTGTGATATGTGAGATGGTTCTATCACTTCTCAAAAGATTTTTTGAAGAGAGGATCAACAATACTGAAAGATACCCACTGTGGAAAAAACTAAATGCATTCTTCCTAAACAGTGGTAGTTCTTGGGATTAATTTTCAGATTCCTCCTCTAAAATTCACATTCTATTTACATCACTGATATATTTCATCAATATGGACATTATGCTGCAGTTCAAAATGCTTTATGTCCCAGGGGAGAGAACCACTCTACTCTCAGTCAGTCAGTGTACAAAAATTATCCTACCATTAACTTCTATCATGGGCGCCAGGGTGGCTGAGGGGATCCCTTCCAGTTCCGCAATCCTGGTGCTAGGGATTCAAATCCCGCCCTGGTCAAGCTCTTATCGATAAATAAAAAGCTTTTTCTGGACCATGGAGGTTAAGAATGGAACGGCAACCTGCTCATGGAATGGCATGAGATAATCTCTCCATGACCATAATAACTCCTCAGAATTTATGAACTTAACTGTTTATTACCATAATAAATTATTACAAAAACAAAAAATGATCAGCACATAACATTTAGTTGATATGTCTTTTTTTTTTTTTTTTTAATAAAAATTTGAGACATTTTATTTTTGCTTTCAATTAATTTGTTAAACATAAACAATAAATCACTCCTGAAAACAAATATGTAAAATTAAATATTGTAGATTTAGAACTTCTAAATATTTTTAAAACCCTGAGTTTGCTGAGAATATATTTTTAATATTTTTACAAACCTGAGCAAAGTAGCAATTTATAATAGTGTTGAGAAAAGTAGTTTGGTGCAACTGTATTCTAGCATTTGCAGCTGCTGCAGGGCTTGAAAAATTGACCCTCATCCTCCTAAAGCTCCGAAAGTACTGGAAGGACAAAGTTTCCCCATATTGAGAAAACAAGTGTTCAATTTTTTTCTGAAAAAGTTTTGAATTTTAATATATTTTTGAACTATAAATAACTCAAATTATATTTATTATTGATGCTTAAGAGTTTGTAAGCAGAAGTTGTGAAATGGTATAATCGAAGTACTTATAACTAAGGGTTGATTAAAAAAAAAAACATCTTTATTTTTAACAANATTTTTACAAAATATACAAAATAATACTAATTTTATTTTTTTTAGATATGATCAAGAGAGGATTTACTGTTATTTAAAAAAATCAATATTTGCAGATTTCTTTTATCTAAAACAATTTTTGGAAACTTTTATGACCATAATTATGAAGATTATGGGTATATAAAAATAATTTAGCATTTAATTAATCTTAAGCTATTATAAAATTGACATTTATCTTTATCTTCTTGCATACTTTTCTGTAACAAATTTCATAAAATTCTGAGATGAAAATACTTTTTTGTGACATAAGTTCCCAAAGGCAAGCTAATTATAGAAGGAGCATGCATTAGTATCTGAACAAAAGCCTATTCTGTAAGACTCAGTTGTTTCCAGAGGACAGTATTAAAATTATTAAAAATAATCAATTTGGGGTATCTAGTTGACCATCGAGCTTTATGGGGAGAGATTAGTCAGGGATTTGGTCTTAGAAGCTGAAGACTTAAAAACAGATTTGTAAATAAACCCGATGAAGGCCTGAAATTTAGGCCAAAACACTATCAAAAACTTTTTTGTTTAAAAATCAGTTTTTAATTCTTCAGCTCCCAAGACCGATTCCTTAACTAACCTCTACTCAGGATTAAAAACAAGTCACCAACTACGCAATAATGATTCATCTGGACTAGATGTCAGGTCACATGGGTATCCTAACTTTATTTCTTTGATCAATTCAAATAAGAAATTAATGATTTTTAAAAATTACTTACAAAATAAATTACCATTTGAAGTGATAAATTTTATTTTAACAGAAATATTTAGATATAATAGTTTAAGACATTGCATAAATATCTTTAATTTATTAGAAAAATCAAATTATTATAAGTGGAAGTTAGATCATGAATTAAAACTTGAATAAATATATCCTGAAGGAGAAAGATATAATAATTTTTTAAGAAACAAAAGCTATGAAATTTATTTATTTCAATATAAACAGGAAACATTATCAAATTTAATAATTTTTTTAAATCCTTTTATTCAACAAAGTAGAAAGGAAAAGTAGATGTTTAAATATTGTATTTGTTGTGGTACTTAGTCCCCACATTAATTTTATACAATAAATGTAAGGGAATAGAAAAAAAATCTAACTACCTCAGCCGGGACTCGAACCCGGATCTCCTGCTAGCCGGCTGGCATGCTATCAAGGCTAGCCAGATAATCCATTATATTTCCTGCACTCTACTAGGAGTCTAAACCCCCGAGCAAGACGAATATATCGTCTTGTGCTCAAAGGAGCTAATTATTAGATGGTGGTGTAAATGTAGCAGAAGCCCGGCAAGCAGGAGATCTGGTTTCAAGTCCCGGCTGAGATAGTAAGATTTTTTTTTATTCTATTCCCTTGCATTTACTGTGGAAAAGTAGATGTTTTCAAGAATTAATGTGTTCTTTTAATACTAGTTTACAAACCCAACAACAGACACTAAAAGCCTAATAATAATAGTACATCAATTAATGAAATACTAATATTAGAGAGAAGACCATAGATCCAAAAAAACTGCCTGACTAAATATTTTGAAAAAAAAATATTATTAAGAAAATAAATTCCTGCCATGGAAGGAATCAAACACCTTCCCCATGAATACCTTTTGCAATTGAAGTTTAGCTCTTTGCAAGGGCTTTGCATTAATTTTTGTAACTGCAGAAAATGCAGATACTGTCAGGTTATGCTTATTTCATTAACTTTAGTTTCACAACACTAAACCAGAACAGCATATTCACTATAATCCCAATAGCTAATTGGGTGAAAATAATAAGCCCAGTGAAAGCTCTTCATACTGTAAATTTTGCCTATGCAATTTATGTATTTCAGTGAAGATAGTTTCAAAGCCAGTTTCCAAGTTTATCGGATTATTTATCATAGTACTACGTGTGAGAAATCAGTTCTACAGTCTGCAATGTGACCAGAAACCTCCCTCGGAGATCTTTCCATTATTGCCCTGATGATGACTTGCAAGTTAAGTTGAAACGTTGGAAATAATAAAAAGAAATAATTACCCAATAATTTTGGAATATTTCATTTTTCCCATCCTGGCCAATACCCTGATTAATTTCTTACTCTTATTATTAGGTATACACTTAGGCAAACTAAATAGTTTTTACAAATAAAATCTTTGGAATTCCTCTACTAATTTTTCTTTAACTTGGTGAGTAACATCTAGATATTTAATGGTAATATTTATCAACAATTTATATAGTCTCCCCTCTTAAAATCTGAACGATTTGTTTCTTCTTGGAATTGAATATCATGATTTTGGTATATACATATTTATTTTGATGTTCCACATTAAGCAGTACTTTTCTATTTGATATATCATATTTTGCTACTCTGTGGGATCAGTAGGAAGGAAAGCCTTATCATCATCAAAACTGAGCTCATTGATCACCATGTCATTAAATCGACAACCATCAACAAAATCTTTTACTATATCATTTGTAAAGATTTTTCAGCATATATAGCTAAGAATGCAGCCTTGATGAATGCCGTTCATGTCTCAAAGAAATCCATAATAATATCAATATAATGCATTTTACTTATCAGCTTGGCTCTCTAATCACTATTCAATTTTGTAGATTGTACAGATAGAACTAAAGTTTAAGTGAGGCTTGAGACATAACAGTGTTGTGTAGAGAGAAAAAGCATAGGTGAAAGACAAATTGCTAAACAATTTTAGTGCAAGAGAACAGAATAAAAAATCTAACTGTCCCAGCCACGACTTGAACTTGGAACTCCTGCTATCCGGACCGGTGCAATTACCATTTGTGCTACCAGGACAAGTCTGATAAGTTATTAAATTCCCCACACTAGTGTCAAGAGTCTAATCTCCGAGGCCGATGAATATATCGTCTTATGCTCGGAGGAGCTGACATTGTCAAGCTGTTTAAATGACTCTCGTTATTTACTTTTATATCTTAATTTTATAAATTTGTTTGTGGTATTTAATCCCACATAAATTTTAACAATTTTTAGTGCAAGGGAACAGAATAAAAAATCTAACTGTCCCAGCCAGGACTCGAACCTGGATCTCCTGCTATCCGGGCCGGTGCATTNTAACAAGAGTCAATTAAACAGCTTGACAATGTCAGCTCCTCCGAGCATAAGACGATATATTCATTGGCCTCGGAGATTAGACTCTCGATGCTAGTGCGGGGAATTTAATAACTTATCAGACTTGTCCTGGTAGCATAAATGGTAAATGCACTGGCCCGGATAACAGGAGATCCAGGTTTAAGTCCTGTCTGGGACAGTTAGATTTTTATTCTGTTCCCTTGCACTAAAAATTGTTAAAATTTACGTGGGATTAAATACCCCCAAAAAAAATAATATTTACAAATTGCTTGTTTCTGTGCTGGTCCACTTCTTCCTCTTCTGTTCTGAATTAAGTTTCAGTATAGTATAGGTCTTTTAACTAATCTGGAATAATTATCAATATGTTATAGTTATAACTGTTCTATAACAGGGTGGCATGCAGTGGATACTAAGCTCAATTGGGGGCAAGGTGCAAGGCCCTTCTTGATGATCTTTTATTGTTTAGTCTGTGAATATATTACTTAGCTCAAAAGTAACAACTGCAATGGTGAAAGTGGTGTCACACAAAAAAGTAAGTCCCTTTATGTATTAAATAAAGCCTTTTAAACACAAAATTATTTATTTATTTAAAAGAGCTCCAACTTACTTGACTATTCTATATGACCACTATACTTACACATTTTCCTCACACTACAATTGTATTTATTATATTAAAATAAATATAAAATTGTATTAATTATATTTAAATTTTAAAAATTAATTTTCTGCCTTAGTGGATTCCAAAACTGGGTTTCCTATTATGTCACGCAACTTAAGAGATTAATGGGACCTTCAAATAAATATTGAAGTACTCAGCCTTAAACAATTCAAAGAAATTGTCCAATGACTGAAATTTTCAAATTATAAAAACTATTAACTATTATGCATAATTCTTCTTTGAACTGGGGTGAAATTTCAATTATAATAAAGAGTTAGGAAGTCCATACTTAGAACATTTTTTTTATTACATTGCTGAGTGGTTTTGGGATCCCATCATCGAAGCATAGGTTTCTCCCAGTTCAAGTATAAGTGAGAGGCTAATCTTTTATTTGGTAGAACTCTTTATTATAATATAATAAATCATTATAGCTCCATCTGAGTTAACAAACAAAAACTTCGCTTTTTTGGCAAAAGCTTTTATTATTGAAAAGATAAGAACTTCTAGGAAAATTTGAAAAGTATATCCCCTCTTAACAAATCTATATTGCTTCTTTCAAATATTGACTCATAAAAAAAACTATTATTTATATATACATGCAAGTTGAGACTATTACCTTCATTTCATCATTTTTGAACAATGCAGGATCAAGATTAGTAACAATAAGAGATGTTGGCAAATCTTCATCATTCACTAAATCATCAATAGTTTGAGGGAGGTCTTTTTGGGCATTCACTTCATTTAAATTAAGTTCATTGTAGTTAGGGTGAAGATTAGGTAAACCATCCACCTCATTGATTATCATTTCACCTTCATCAGAATCAACACTCATTCTACCTTCTTCCATAACAATTCTTGGTGAAAAGGAAAGTTAAATGACTGTAAGTATACGATAAATTTTTTTTACAAATTATGCTAATAAATATAAGCAATTGAACTCAATGAATAAAAAATGATAATGAAAAAATAGTATTTTAAAAAAGTTGCAATTAATATATAGAAATTTTAATTTAAAAGATTATGAGAAAATAGTTTAAAATAGATTATTGGCTACCTCCTAGCTGATGAAAATTAATGACTAGAAAGCTTCAATAAATAATGTTGCATCGTATGATATTTTCTTTCAAAAAATCGACTAAAAAATAATACAAGTCGACAACTATTCAACAGCATCAAACGTCCAATTCCGGTTTATTGAATTGACAAGTAAAGAAGAATATTATGATACCTCCTTCAGTACAAAGAGCATCAGTATATGCTAACCAAAGAGGTTCTCTTTCAGGAAATCTACAACAAATATTCTACTGAATGTTGCAGCATTTTAATTTTTTTAAGAAATAAAATTAACTTTAACAATATAGGACATCTTTAAAAGGACATTGGAAATGTTATTAGTCTACCCAACCTCTTACTGAGGCACTTTTCCATTTAGTTAGAAAATTTTTCATTAAAAATCAAGCTTCATTCAATTTTGAAAAATCTTAAATTCTTCACCGGTTCAACTTAGGAGAAGCTAAAAATCTATTAATAAATGTACAAACTAGGTTCTTTTTTCAAACTATTTGATGAGTTAGTTAGTGGCTTAAATCGGTCGAGGGGAAGGAGGGTTTAGAAACAGAGAAACCAAATTGAAAAGTCGATCAATATTTTCATTGTCAATGGAGTGAATAAGGAGGATGAGGTAAAAAATCAAAGCAGATTTTCCATGCTTCATAAAATGGATATAAATAAGAGTAAATGAAGAAATATATCTCGGGAGTCGAAAAAAACCAATGAATGTAAAAAGTATCCATTAAAGTTTGGTCTATATGGGTCTTGGAGGTATAGTAGAGGCAGCCCTCAACTATCGTACATTCGTAAACTTCTTCCTTAACAAGCGTAATTTTTTTTTGTCAAAATATTATGCTGCATAAAATTCCATTTTAAACCTATTATATTCTATAAACTTTTTTTTAAACTCAAATAATGACGAAGATATTACGTTTATAAATTTTGGTCTTCCTGTAATCCCTTTTTTTCTCATTCCTTTCAACTAAAAATAAATTCCTAAAAGGATTTTAATTAAAAGACTAAATATCGAATTTAATTTCATTATTTAAAAAGAAAAAAATGATGGGCCTTACGGTACTTGAAATGAAGTTCTTAAATAATTTTTTTAATTATAGCGATTTTTTTTCGAAATATAATAAAAAAAATGTTTAAAATTACACATTGCGTTCCATATATATGTCAATAATAAAAATATATGAGGATTTTAAATTTTAGTCTCTCGTACCCTACCTCCATCCCGACCGATTTTTTATCCACCGTTTTGTAAAAAGAAGCTTAAATGATAAATTTAGTTTCATTATTTTAAAAATTGCGGACCTATAGTGTGTACAGACTCCCCCCTCAGTTCTCACCGTTTGGAATTGTTAGGATAATGACCAGCTAATTAGTAACATTGTTGTTGTCAAAAGTTATATTTGAGAAGGAAATCTCTATATATAGCCCTCGTTTGCATATTTATCTGTCTAGCTCTCATTCCAGAGAGATTTATAGAGTGATAAACAAGAGTTTTATCAGCTGAATAACAAGGAGCGCCCCATGCGGCGGAACCATAAGCTCCTTTTAAAATCGTCTCCCGCACTTTCTGTTATTCCCTTTATCTAGCCGTGACAGTTGTCAGGATTGGAATTATGTGAGCAAAGTACTCTGAACTTCTTAGCGTATACATTTGTGTCAGAAGTCAACTTTTCATTTTTCAACCTCAAAAATACTTGATCGGCAAGTCCTAATATTTAAATAATAGACACCTTTATTCAATATTTGTATTTCTATGATAGAAGTGTGCACTTTTTTCATATTCATCTCGTACATAAATTAATGAATTAACTGTTCATCCTCCGATTTACATTTTATTGTATTGGTTCATTTATTTTTAATGGAAACTCATTTTAAGATTATTAAAATTATAGTTTCTAAATTGTTAAAATCGATTGAATAAATTGTGTATAATACATTCAGTGACCTTTGGTTCTTTGTTGTTTTTTTTGTTTTTTTTTGTCAGGTAGTTACTAATCATTAACATAATCAAATATAATTGATCCATTTATTTTTGCTTCTGGATTTGTGAAGAGGAAATTTCATATTAAGGTACAGGCCTTATTATGAAATGATTATAAAGAATGGTATCATAGTGATGGATGTTGAAGGGTACTTAAATTGGATATCGAAACTGGATTAACTAAATAATGATTAAGATTATTTTGTATCTTCTTATTCAAATTTGTTAATATGGGCATTGATCTCTTACAGGAAAAATGACATTTTTATGTCATGTCAAATGATATTATTGTTCATGTAGGTATTATTATTGTTAAGAAACGGTAGATATTATTGTAGTTTCCTAAGTCTAAAAAATTTATTTTTCTTGTTCCACCTTTTTCCAAAGGAATCAAAATTGAGTTTTTAGCATCTTAAGGTTGAATTTAGTAATTAATAATTGAAAAAAACTTTTTTTTTTTCAAATACAACATGAGTGATGTTTTTGAGAAAAATGTTTGGACTAAAATCTTGAAATGATCTATACACATGCCATAAATGCCCTTCATGTAGTGTTTTAATGTAGACATGTGATAGTATTTCCTGGAAATATTCAGGGAAAAAGGTTGTGTTTATTGTGAAAATTCGTTTTTCATAAGCTTATTTTTTTTTTCTAAATTATAGTGATACTTATTGAATATTCATTTTAATTTTTAAGACTTCTTCCAGTCCATAAAATGAAAAGATATTTTTAAGTAATAAAATATTGCTTCCAGGTTCAACATGAGATGCAGCAGCAGAGGACATGGTACAATATTGCCTAATGCAACCAGCACCCCAACTATTGGGCGCACTAAGAGAGATTTTACAAAGGCCTTTCCGTTTACAGGAGCTGATTTGTCTCCTATTTTAGAGTAGGGCTATATTTTTTTAACATATTACTTTTTAATTTTTTCTCTCTGCTTACAATATTAACTCTTTTCTACGGAACCTGATTTAAAGCATCACTCGTTAATGAATGAGTATGAATATCTATAAAGGATCACCATTTTTTTAAATATTCTACCCCAAATATATTGGCTTCGACAAGCATCCGATGTGAATCTGCAGCAATTTTTTCAGATGGAAACAGAAAATTAATTCGTTATTTATTGACACAAAGGTCAATATTTTCAATGCCCCTAAACACTCACTTCTAGGATAAAACTAATGTGGGTCTGAGTTGTAAATCTTTATCAGATGTAAAAAAAAGTAAATGGCTGTGCTGAGGGGATTAGTTAATATCTACATCGATTGCCATCTGCTTTCATTGTCAAATTCAGGTTACATATTTACAAACCTGGTATAATTTAATTATTGTCTACAAATCGATGTGAATAAAGGTCGTACGGAATTTAATTTCAATTTAATTTACTTTTCTGTTGACAAGACAGTAGATTCCAGAAAATAAAAAAAACTTTTTTTTAAAATTGCTGATATATATCACAGAAGAGGTAAACAAATAAAAATGAAAAATTTTAACAATTTTTAGTGCAATGGAACAGAATAAAAAATCTAGCTGTCCTAGCCAGGACTCCAACCTGGATCTCCCCCTAGCTTTCCGGGCAGGTGCGTTACCATTTACGCTACCGAGACAAGCTTGATAAGTTATTAAATTCCCCGCACTAGTGTCGAGAGTTAGGAGATCAATATTTTATTTGGTTGTGGTTTTTTTTATCCCACGTAAATTTTTAACATTTAATGAGAGGGAATAGAATTTAAAAACATCTATGTCCCAGCCAGGAATCGAACCTGGATCTCCTTCTATCCGGGCCGGTGTGTTAAGCCATTACACCACAAGGACTAGCTAGATATCTCATTAAATTCCCTCTACACTAGCGAGAGCCTAACCAACGAAAAATATGAGAACTTCGTCTTGTACTCAAAGGAGCTGACATTGTCAAACTATTTTTCGACTCTCGTCATTTACTTTATTTAATTTTAATTTATAAATATTTTATTTGGTTGTGGTTTTTTAAATGACGAGTCATAATAAGTTCATAATTCCATGACTGGAAATGTGAACTTAGGGACAGGACGTCCTCTCTCATCTTCATGATAGCCCTGAAGATGGCTTACAATGTAAGCCGAAACGTTGGCAGATAATCCTTTATTAAAAAATACATTTTTAAAATTTGTGTTTTTTGGATCTACCTTGACCAAACCCCAACTAAAATCATCTTAGAATAATATCTACGGTCAACAAACTCTTCTTTTAAATTTTGTATTGTTTACATTTATTACCAATATTTCAATTTGCTATTGATTTATGACTTTATATCCAATTTATTTTGAAATGGGGAAGTGAGTTCATAGTTTCAACTAGAGAGTAATCATTTTGCACACTTGAGTTTTCAGCTCAACTAAGTTCTACCTGCATCCAAATTGCATGCTAAAGTTTAATTTATTAGGTTTTGAATTATTGTCTATTTGGTAAAAGTAATGAAATAATTAATCTTTCAAGTAAAAGTTTTAAAAACTAATAATTCTTAGTTCCAACAGTAGTTACCTGATTTTATCACACAAGTGAAAAATAGTTTTACAACAAATTCATAATTTAAAAATAGTCATTTTCATTTGATCAAAATTTCATTAAGGTTTAGCATTTAGTATAAACCTAAATTATAGAATTTTTACAAATCATTTTCCGAGCAGAAAAAATTTAAATGAATTTTCTAAATTAAGTAACGAATTATACAGACATTTATTTAAACTAAAGCATAAATTGTAAACATTTGTATCTGTCAAACAATTGTGCCTAAATTTAGTTTATTAAAGATGGAAAGAGATAGTTTACCGTCTGGTATATGCAAACAGTAGTTGAGGTTCGGTTAAAAAGGAGTTTAGATAAATAGTCTTGAAAGAGAAAATTGTCAAGAATTTACAATTCAAAGTCAGCATTACAGCTGCTAATGCAAGTCTTCTGCAGGGCTGATACATTTAGCTAGGAGGAGTATCTGGCAAGCCAGGCTACGACCCACAATTCTCTGTCCTTATCTCTCTTCAGTTTTAATTTACCAGGTATGCAAGTTTAAAATGTCATTTATTTCTTAAAATATATACACAGTAATTTAAAAAAAAGTATAATATATTTTATTCAAAGTACTGGCCCTCGCTTTCTACACATTTTGTCCATCTCTCGGGCAATATATGGATACCATTCCAAAAGAATGCTTCATCTTTATTTGAAATCCATTCATCGAGCCATTTTCGTACGTTTTCAAAATTGTTGAAGTTGTTCTCCGCCAATGAGTGTCCCATCGATGAGAAGAGGTGATAATCAGAAGGCGCCAGGTCAGGTGAATACGGCGGGTGGGGTAGGAGTTCCCAACCAAGTGAAGAAATCGTTTCCTTAGTCAATCTGGCTGAATGTGCAGGAGCGTTATCATGCTGAAGAATGACTGGCGTGCCCGTGAGCCCATTCTGGGCATTTTTCGATCCATGCGTGACTCAAATTGATCATTTGTTGTCGGTAGCGCTCGGTATTGACTGTTTCGCCGGGCTTGAGAAGCTCGTAGTAGAAGATCAGTAACATCAAAATCACGTTTGAAACGTTGAAACCAACGTTCACATGTCTTGACGGTTGGAGCAAGATCGCCATAAGTCTCAACAAAAATTCGATGACATTCAGATGCCTTTTTCTTTTGATTAAATAAGAAAATCATGACATGCCGCAAATGCTCTTTATTTGGCTTAAAATTAGACATTTTTAACACCAAAGAAAGGTATGATACGTCCACGTAAACGACTTAAAAACAACTGACTTTTGTAAACAAATGACCAACAAACAAAATAGCGTTTAGAGATAAGCAAATCCTTCAATAGGCTAAGAGCGCATTCTATTGGAATTAAAACGACATTTTAAACTTGCATACCTGGTATAGGTAAAAATCCAAAATTAATGCAAATAATCAATGCTAAAGCTAAAAATCAATTAACTTTAACTAAGAGTTTTTGTTATAATAAATATGTCTGATGGAATAGAAGCACAAAAAGTTACACCAAAGAAGCTTTCTTTATCAGTTATTTTAGTTGCTTGCCTGAATAGCAGATTTAAATTAGAGTAGTTGGTCATCTTGAAAGTTTGCTATACATCTTGAAATTATAAACCATCTCAACCACTTTATAATTAGAATTAATCTAAGAGCGAACCTCTTCTAAAATAATTTAATCTTTAACCCACATAAGATTTTTATATGTTAAAATGTTTTTGGACATCCAATCCATATTTTCATATGAAATTATTAACTCACTGAATTTTAATACTTCATTAAGTTTCTTAGTCCATTAATAATCATATATTTAATTATTTGTACATTCTCATTTTTAAAGATGTTCATTAAAAGTCTCACTATTAGCTTGTGAGCTTACTGTGTTGATATATCAAAAATATATGGATATCGAAAAGTATAGGGACTTTTGTCTTTATACCATTCTGTTTTAAAAATTTCTGGTTATGCACTTACATGAAGAAATACAATTGGTTGTCAATGTTGAAAATTGTGGAGATGGCAATTTTTCTTTTGATGCCAAAAAAAAATAAAAAATGCTTTTGAATGGCAGAGATATACACTGAAAATAAACTCCCTGATAAAAACTCCTTTCCTTCCTCCTTCCTCTTTAATAAACTCATCTTAATTGTTAACACTTATCAAGACTAAATAAATATCTTTAATAATATCAAATATTGCCAATTTAATATTAAAGACATTTTCTTTTACTAAAAGCATATGGCTTAATGGTTTTATTAAAAGAGGCTTTAAATCATATGACTTTAAATATAATATGGATCAATTCCCCTTAAAAAACCCATAAAAAAACCAATTTTAATTATTTAATATTGCCAGCAAAATATTATGAAGGTATAAAATACCAAATAAAATACACCAAAAATGTAACAACTAGAACACTCTTCAACAATGAAAAGGTAAAAGTAAAAGCTTTATTAAATTAAATTTAAAAAAAGAAAAACTGTTATTCATAAGAGAGGAAATTTAAAAAGTAATACATATGAAAAATAAGCTTGAATTGTTGATGTGCATTCTTTTTTATATATTTGAACTAATTAAAGGGACTACTAATTTTTGCTTTGTGTTGATATGAGACATATGTGACCTTTTAAAAAAAATATATGGTAGTTAATTGTTTATTTGCATGAATAAATGTATACAAGGTGGAAAGATAGTGGTTGCTCCTACTGTGGATTTTGTTTGTCGGCTGATACCTACATATTACATTCATTTTTTTAAATTCTTTTTAGATTTGATAATTGAAGACATAAATAATTCTTCAAGACCTTATTCTAAAAATAGTTTTACAAAATATTCAATAAATAAATTGTAATAAAAATATATATTATCAAAGTGATTTAAAAAATACAAGTCTATAAAGTGGTCTAGGGATCTACTCTCCAGCCTGTACAATTTTTGTGATGCAAACAAACAAATTTTTTTTTTTTTTGGTTGGGACTCTCCCTCTCGGGTGTTTGTATTTAAAAATTGTGTTACTATTACAGAAAGAATTTTAAGGTATTAAAAAGCACGAATCTATAAAATTCATCTACACATACCTAGTGCTCCAGTCCTCCCCCCCACCCCCCAAGTCTGTAACAGATTCTGATTGATTTCTCGAGATGTTCAATGTTTAATTTTTTAAATTTATAGACTTTTAAATTTTTGTTACAGATCTTCATTAATCATCCTACATTTGAGAAACTTAAAATATGGTCCATAAAAGGTTTAATGTATATAATCTGTACGCTCTCTAGTCTGAAGTTTTTAAAATAATGAAACCAAATTCAGTATTTAAGCTTCTTTTTACACACTGTTGGAGAGTTTGTTCATGGCTAAATTTGTTGAGGGAAAGGGGGCTGAGAAGGAGACTAAAATATAAATTCCTAATATATTTTATACTATTAGCATTAAAACAAAAATGTATAGAACAAAATAAATTCAAAGTGAAATTTTATATCATTTATTCTCAGTACATTTTTTTTTTTTTTAAATGTTAATTACTTGACAGGATAGTTAGTTGGTTAATGCAAAAAGAATATAAAAAGTGTTGATAAGAAGTTAATAAAATTTTTTTTTTTTAAATGTGTGAATCTGAAAAGTGCTTATATGAGGCATAAATAATGCAATTATAAGTGACAAAAATGTAGATTTCACCGCATTTGAGAAGGTAGAGGTTTTAACTTCTATATTTCTGTCATAATAGGATGTTTATTTATATTGTTATTTTTGTTATGTTAATTTTTTATTGTATATATCTCTCTGTCATCAAATTGTAAGATGTTTACAACAGACTGTAATAAATAAAAATTTATGTATTAAAAAAGAAAAGATATTCAGGTATTCTCTTCAACATAATTTAATTAATTCTCTTTAATTACTCATATCAAATATGTGCCTCTTTATTTCTTTCAATAAACCTAAAGTTTTGAAATAATTTACTTATAATAATACTTATTAATTTTCTTCCTTTTCCTCTTCCATATTTAGAATCCTTGGTAATTTTATCCTTAATCAGTAAGTAGGAACTCCGATTACAAATTATTAACATNGGGAGGCTCTCTTAATTTTGAAGTAGAGAATCCAAATTCGGTATTTAAACTTTTTATTGCAAACCCTTTGAAATAATTCATATTTGGTTGAAATTAAATAAAGGCTAGGGTGCGGACCGAGTTTCCTGATCATAATATTTTTATTGATATTTGAGTAACTTAAAAAGGGTAAAATGTTCTGACATTTATGTGCTGAAATATTTTAGTGAAAAATGTTTTTTATAGAAGATTTAATTCACAAATGTAACTATAATGGATGAGTGCTACTCCTACTCTACCTTCCTGGCCAGTATAGGGCAAAGTTTAGTGATCATTTCTTTTATGCTCATTGTTATCTCTGACTTTAAAATTAAATATATTCTTATCTAAATCCACCATTAGGAAACATAAGAAATCTTTTAAGATTATGCAGCTCCTGTGTGATGGTTTTTTTTTCAGGCTGTATTCTGGGAGTCCTCTCCTTGATTTTTGTAAAGTTAACATTCATGTTACTACAACAAAATAAAAATAAGTTTTATAATAAAATATGTTAAACTTTTATCTGCAATATTCAAAACTAAGAAGTGGAGGTTGTTTTAAAATAAATGAAATAGTTTAATCAAGTAACACACTGAAGTAAATTTGGTTGGAAAATAATGGTAAATGGAGGATTAGTGTGAAGGCAACTATCTATACAATTATTGGATTGTGTACAATAATACTCTTTATCCATGTATATTGATATATAATATTATATTATGATTTCTGAGTAAATTTCTTTCATAATAATCTAGAAATTTCAATTTATTTGTCCTATGATCTTATTCTTTTAAAGACAATATAATTTTTTTATATAATAGTGGTAAAAAATATAATTTTTACTAATTGGAAAACCCTTTTAAAGATTTCCTCTGTATAAGAATAGTTATGTAGTAGGAAAATAATTAATTAATGAAAAACTTTTGACAGTGTAAAATTAAGTATCAAAATTTTAAAACTCTATAATTGGTCAACAATAGAGCTATGTACAAGTGGATAGAAACCAATTTTACTAAATGGGAAGTAAGTGATATGGAAAGTGTTTGTTCAAGACATACATGTGAAAACTTGTATTACAGTTGTTTTTTTCATTTTTCCCGTAGTCTTGTTTTTAGGCTACATTTAGAGGCTGTAAAGTGTACATAGTGGTAATTGAGGCCTTCATACTTTTAAGTTTCATTGTCTACCAATTCAGTTATTGTTTGAAATCCCTATTCTCTCTCTCTTTTTTTTTTTCTTTAAATTATTGGAACATTTTGATTTTGTTCTTTATTTATATTTCAGGAACAATATAGCAGAAGAACCTAGGCAAAGAACTCGGCGTCGAGGTAAGTGTATTTATAAAGTTGTGAGTATATTTTTAAAATGTCTCTGATGTTGATAAATGAGTTGTGTGTATTAAAAATTATTGAGGTCTTGGCAAAATTTTATGAAAAGTCTATTATAAGAAAGTTATATTGATATGTAATTTGGAAGATTGAGCGTACTTTTCTTTTCATAGGCTTTTTTTTTCATTTGTTTTAATAAATAATTCTTTAATTTAATATGGGAAACTTGAAGTTTATAATGCTCATGAGTTCAAATCTTTTGAATCAGGTAGGAATAGTCCTGCCTCAAACTTTGATTTTATTACATTTAGAACAATATACAATCAATGCAATGCAAATGTTTCATCATAGGTGTGTGTGTGTGCATCAAAACTACAGTCCATAGTTTGGCTTGCAGCTTTTAAATGTAAAATTGAAGACTAAGTTAGTTATTGAAAATAATGGACCAATGGGAGTGGGGGTTTACCTTAAATGCCATGTGCAAGTAAAAAAGGCTTTTTCTATGTGGATGCCAATATTTAGTTTGAGCTATGAAACTCAGCACAGATTTGTTTATTGATAAACAAAATATATAAGGTCTTACACAGAGAATTTGAACAATTATGAATGAAGATTACCTAAATTGTAAATGTTAATTTTAGGTTATAAGCTGAAATAGTTGTTTTTCTTAATGAAATTTGGTTTATCGCTTTCAAATGAAAAATGAAAGGAATTCATTATTGTCTATAGACATTTCTCAATGCTCTGCCAGTTCCTAGTTTTTTTTAGGAGACAACAGCACAATCAAGGGAGTACTGTTAATATCCCACGAATTGGATACAACAGCAAAGGAAATGATGTCATACAAATCAGTAACTTTTTGAGATATGGCTATGAGTGGATGTGGTTAGTAGGGTTTTGTTCGATGTTCTGATGGGGCCCCTGTTATATTATGGCTTAGAAATGTTACTGAAATAGAAGAACTCCACTGTGGCGATCTATTGTATCATTCTTACATGTACTATCAAAAACACAGCCTGAAGTTTTTTTTATTACCATGAATATAGTGAATGTTATTAAAATTAGTGTGAAACACTTGTATTTTCATGAAGCTGTGGGTTGCATTAGCTTCTGAGCACGTTACACTACTTTTTCTATGTATGAGTTGTGGACTATTAAAGGAAATATTTTACCTTGCTTACATGAGTTGAGAGATCAGAAAGTTTTTTTTTTTTGTTGGGATAAAAATACAGCACTTATTGTAAAAATCAAATGAACCAACTTTGGTGTTATAACTTCTCCATCTAGTAGATATTTTTTTAGCCATTTGAACTAGTTGAATTTACACTTCTGGAAATAGATTGTTAAAAGGTATTAACAGTATATTTATATTCAAAAATAGACTTAGTGTGTTTTTGTGCCAAATTAACATTTGGATAGCCAAATAAATCTTCCAATTTTTCCCAACTTTGAAAACCCTTCCTTATAAGCAACTGTCCTAGACCAGGTTAAACATACAGTTCTTAGTCAATGAAGTTACTCTAAAGGATGAGTTGGCTCATTATTTTTCTGCATGTGATAGCAATAGTCAGATAAAAAAGTTTGAAATCCTTTCGTTTGAAGCATAACAATCTTTCTCATAGTAATAATAATAATAAGAGGTTATTGAACTTCAAAATGACTGTAACATAAAGAAAATGTTAGAATCTGGAGAAACTTTTCTTAAAAAGTCATATCTTATTGAAACATTTGGCATGAAGCCTTGCGGTATCTAATTGTGTTTTTGACATTTTTGCGTAAGCAGGAATTCTTGACTATATTAATGATTAAAAGTAATTTTATGTATTCAAATGAAAGATTTTCTAGTTCTTATTACTTCTTGCAATAACAAAAATAAATATGTTCTTAAAAAATTATTTTACTTAATTATTTATGAATCAATATTTTTCAATTTCAGGCTTAGATTTACGCCATCTAATTGTAAATATTTCTAAAGAAACAAATTTGAAATGAAAAGTAAGTGCATTGATCCTGTAACTATTTTGCCTGATATTATGTATACTCACCCCCATACTCCTTGCAATCCCCTCTTGTCGGTAGGATGGTAGTCCGTAGGTGATCCTATTTTGGTTTAGTGGCCAGCAGATTTCTACGGTTGGGATCATCAGCTCTAAGTCAAACCTACCAAACTTGTGGTCTGATAGTGCTTTCAAATCATGCCTGTTTTAATCTGATTACAGATGTATGATCTTTCTAAGGTTGGATCTAAAACCTCTTGCCTATTGGCAATGACAAAGTTGGGATCACTGACTTTGTTAAGGATAGCTACAGTATTACTAGGTATATATTATAAAAGGTCCTCAACTCTCTCACTGATATCAGTGATTTCCCAAACAACATGATAGACATAGGCTTCACACTAAATAGTTTTTTCTTTGCCTCAGGCAGTTTCTGATAAAGGCCATGCTGACATTTGGAGGTGCTTCATCTTTATTGCTTCGGAAATAGGCTGAGGCCAAATAAACCTTGGGCCTAGCTTATATGGACACCTCTTAAGAGGTTTGCTTTATATGTATCCAGAACTGTTAACATTGATGTTGCTAGGCACTATCTGACATATCCATCAAAAAGTTTGAAATTTTTGATGGTATTCATACTCAGATCATTTTGTCTACCTACAAAGATGTATAAATATTTGTGTTGTTTACAGTGACTTGAAAATCCCATCTCAGTGACAAAAATGGAATTAACTCATTTCTTTTTATGCAGTGATTTACTACGGCTTTCAATGTGGACTATCTCAACAACAGTGCATTGACCAACTCACTTTCACTTTTGGCAATGAACGCCATCTAAAACCACTGTACTTCACTGGTATAGATAATTCAATTGTGTTTGTCGTTTGCTCACGGACCAATTTAAAGAAGGTTGTCTAAAATTGGTTGTTTTGCTTCAAACATCGATGCTGTCCGAGAACTGATAATGAAAAATCGTCATACGACCTACCATGAGATTGAGGTATCTTAGGGTATTAGTATGACAAGCTTACAGACAATTTTACATGAATATTTAACCAACGATGTAGGATCATTCTTCTCATGACATGGTGGGCCCTCCCACATGAGCCCAAAAAACTCAATATTTGATTGGTAAGAACATCCAATTAATGGGTCATCTGTTATGAAGTCCTAATTCGGCCCCAATGATTTATTTTTGTTCCTGTACATGAAGAATAAACTCTGTGGTCAACATTTTTCGATGCCAGAAGCGGTTGATGTATTCAAAATTTGGAGATAACTCAATTGAAATGGAAATTATGCTATGAAAATTGATTCATGCTCATGAAAAAGTTTATTGATCATCACAGAGAATATTTTTTAAAACAATAAAATCATTTTCAATGATAAATATAGGTTTTTGTTTATTATTCCAGATATATGTTGCAACCTTGTATAACCATTGTCAAACTCTTTGAGTTGTTTTCACATTTATTGAACTTACTTTAGGGCTGAGGCATTTCCATCATTAGGACAGGAGAGTCATTTCCAGTGGAGGATGTATCCACCAAACTTTTATGCATTGAGCTTCCTCACAATTCAAATCTGTTAAATTACCTGAACTGGCTTCAACGTTCAGTATCTCACTAGTAGCTGGAACATTAAAGTTCTTCAACATCAGAGCCCCGCATAATCTGATTCTTACATCCAGCAATTTACCTGCCTATTTTTGCTGTGATTGAAAGACTATATCTATATATAGGTCAATTTGAAAGGTATATCTGAGATCAATGACCTTTTGTAAATTTTTTGACAGTTAATCCATTAGCCTATAATCTACCTCTAAAGTTATTTTCATAAGTGGTTTTGATTCACTGATCAAAGATAAATATTCTTAAAATGTGAGGTGGCAAATGCAGAATCATATTCAACATTTAACAAATTGAGAGATAAATTAATTAATTATAATAATAATATAAATTAATTATGTTCTCTTAAATTAGTTTTTCCAATTTACTCACTTCCAGGTTCTACTTGTTCAATGAGCATATAAAATTATGTTAGCCCACAGATGAAAAACTTAATTTTGGTCATTTTCTGATTAAATATATATGATCTTACATCTATTCATCTCAAATAATACAATAAATTGTCTGTTATATTTGTTGTGTAACTAAGTATTTTTGTTCTGTTAGTCCTGTCTTCTGATTGTGGGACAAGGCTCAGAGAGGTTGCGAAGTCTCCAAGACTTACTTCAGAGAAGATATTACCTCAAGGTAAATTGTATTTAAAATTGGACTATTTATAGAACTTGAATTTGAAAAGTGCACTTAAATGTTGATCACCCCAAGTAAAGTATGACCATAGTTAAATATAAAAATTATTCTAATGAGATTTGACACATCCATAACTTGTATTAATTCTTGACCCATAGCTCACAAGTGAGATTTGATTTATTGCTCTGACCACCTGATTTTTTACCATTCACAAGTAGGAAAGCTTTTGTGAATAAATTGATTTTTAATTATTATTGTTATTATTAATTAATAAACTTAGTAATTATTGTACAATAATAAAATAATAGCAACTTGTAAAATATAAAGCAACTTATTAGTAATAATTATAAGATTATGCAGATTTTTATTATTATTTATGTATTTATTTTTAGGAAATTCCACAGTGGGCTTACAGCAGATTTCTAAGAAAAGGTGCCGAGAGCAACATAAGCTTCAAAGTTGTCTGCTTGAGGAGCTGTCCACAGAAGGTAGGAGGCCTGCTCGTCGAACCTCCAGGGTTGATGCTATCCTTGATGAGATTGTGAGAGAGTCTCTTCGCAAGTCCACACTTGACATTAAGGTCAAGTCTGATGAGAGTGTCGATGCCATTGTTGAACAGGTCTCTCTTAATTATGTATCTGCTATCAATCATATTGCTAAGTTCTTAAAATTATATGTTTTCTGTTAGGGTTCGGTCAAGGTAGATAAAAAAAAATTTATAAATTTAAAAAAAAAAAGTGTATTTTTTAAATTATCTGCCAATGTTTCGGCTCTCATTGTAAGCCATCTTCAGGGTTGTTGAAATACAATGTCATTAGAATAAAATTAAAAATAAAAACAAAAATTAAATGATTTACAATATATAATATAGAATAGCCATAACTAAATGTAATGGGATATCAAAGGTATGAAAACATATTTAGGAATTATTAGATGTTTTTGTTGGGGTTCGGTCATGGTAGACTACCTACACATCTAATAATAATATCTATGGTCAAAAAACTCTCCATTTGAACATATTTAGAAATGTATTTGAGAATATAGTTTGTAGGGTTTCTTGTGATTATAATTTTGGAAATATAAAAACCGAATTCTCTATTTAAGTAAATCATTGAATGAATTAATTTTTAGCTCAAATTGGATAAATGCAGGGGAGAGGGTCATAAATACACTGCCGGACAAAATTACAGGATCACTTCAATATTTTGAAATTACTGAACTGTATAGGGTATTTTTGAAAATATTCTTTTTTTTTTGTAAGTCACACTTTATTATAAGGGTAATAAAAAATAAAAAATTATTTTCTGGAAATTTTTAATAGGAAAACAAATCNTTAGCCTCCCTTGCAACCACTAAGGGTCATTGGAGGGAGGGGCTATCTACAGGTTGCCACCCTATTTTAAACACCCATGGCTCAGGACAACCTTCTATATTATAAATAAATTATAAATACAATTATTAATCTGTTTTAATCGCTGGTTGTGAAATATACACTGCCGGACAAAATTAAAGGATCACTTTGTAATATTTTGAAATTACTGAACTGTAAAGGGTATTTTGGAAAATATTCTTTTTTCTTTGGAAGTCACACTTTATTATAAAAATTAAAAATGATTTTCTAGAAATTTTGAATAGGAAAACAAATCAAAAAATAAAAATTTCCTACAGTCTCAAAATGAAAAAGTAAATCTTTGAAATGAAATGAAATAACACAACTGAATAAAAAGGAAGAATTCGAGGAAAATGATCAATAATTGGTATTGTCGTGATAGCTCATTGTTATTACTTAAAACTGGCAAAGTGTCCCTTGGAGAGTGGGGCCTCTTTTTCCCAAAAACTGTTTTGTGTCCCTTTGGAATGTAGGCTCCTTTTTCCCAGGGACTGTTTTTGTGTCCTAGCTACCAGGAGGTCCACTAGCCATATGGAAGTGACAATTCATAGTGTTCCATCTATTAGGAAAGCTAACTCCCTTCCTAATTGGGACTGTTCCCAAGCATAAATTGTCACCCTTAGGGGACGGTCAACCCCTGACGTCACAGTTTTGTCTCATAAAAGAGCTGTCCGCGAGACCCCCAGTCAGTCTCTCCTCTTCTTCCATAGCTCAATCACGACAACCGTCCGTAGGACTAATTGTAAGTATTCTATATTTTCTAAATCTAAACTTTGTTCAACTACTCTTATTCGGTGTGCAGGCTAGCACTGAACGCAACTATTGTATTTTAACTTGTTAAATTACACTTTAATTATAGAATAATAACCAAAACTACAAGTCTTTTGACTTATTTTAAACCTTATTATCCTATAAAGAGGATTGGAAATAGGCCTTCTCCTATTTACCCTGGTGGCAGCGGACTCCTGTTTCCATATTTTAACCTGTTATACGACAGACGTTAAAATTTTCTGGTGGCAGCGGTGGGATCTGTTTAGACTATTTAACAATAGTTGCGGTAACGCTTTACTAAACAAAGACCTTTTAGTGTTTAGAAAGTCGAAAGAAATTATAAAACTAAACACAATTTTGAATAAGATATTGTTGAACAATAATCAGATTTAGAAAATTAGAATATTCCTTGCAATAGTCCAGACGATGCGATCATCGCCAGGCATATGGAAAATCAAGTAAGTCTTTATCTAGCATAAACTGTCTTAAACTAACCTTATATCATGTCTACTTCCACTAACGTAACCTCTACCAAGGGAATTGAGACTTGTGATAGTGTCCCCTTAACTCTACTTTTTAAATTTATTAAACCATTTCACGGGGATAGAAAAGACCTTACCTCATTCATTCAAAATTGCAATTCAGCTTTTCAGTTAGCTTCGGATTTGCAAAAACAACAATTATTTTTATACACCGTATCTCAACTTTCGAGTTCGGTTATTAATGAATTAAACTTTAGTGAAATTTTAAAGTGGTCCGATTTAAAGGCGTCACTTAAGAGATATTATGGACAGTCTAAAGAGTTAAGCCAAATTCATGAAGAACTGGAGACAATTAGACAAGGATCTAACGAAACTATTACTGACTTTTTCAAAAGACTAGACAAATTAAAAACAAACTGCATATCAGCCGAAGTTAATAATTGTTCTGATGAATCAATGATCAGAGGTATCAAAGCCTCTATACAAAACACAGCGTTACGACGTTTTATTTTACACTCTAAACCCGAAATATCTCAAATGCTAAGAGCAAGAGATATAAGTAATCTAAATGATGCATTTTCAATAGCCCTTCAGGAAGAAAAAGTATTAAGTTATATAAATAAGCCCTCAGGACATTCAAGTAACCAGAAAAAATTATTTTGTTCCATCTGTAAAAGAGCTAATCATGTCGCAGCCAATTGCCGAAATAAAGTAGGTGGCCCTCAATATGATCGAAATCAAAGATATGAAACTAAATTATTTTGTAATTATTGTAAATATTCAGGTCACACATTTGAAAATTGTAGCAAAAGGCTCAATAAAAATCATAACCCTAAAGTCAATACTTTAAACTGGAAAAAAGCTCCGACGATGGATGCCCCTTCGGAGATAGAAGCTTCAGTGGCATTCCTAACGAATCTTCAATTATAAATCATCCCGACCAAATTACAATAACGTTTTTTTTTTCAAAAATTCCCCAAATTCGAAATTAACATTTCTAGTAGATACCGGTTCAAGTATTTCCTTAGTTAAGCACGACTCCTTCAAATCCCAAAATCACTGAATTAAATCCGTTAAAAACTATAAATATCAGTGGAATTAACCCTAATTCACCAATAAAAACTATAGGTATAACGCAAATCGAATTAAAATTAGGAGACCTGTCTCTTATTTCTAAAATAAACATAATAGATTCTAGAAAAATACAATGTCATTTTGATGGTATATTGGGAAACGATTTCTTCAATAAAGAAGAAATAAAAATCGACTACACAAACAAATATTTCCAAATAAAAAATCATATTATTCCGTTTAATAATTACTCCTTTGAAAACAAATTCATCAAACTTTCTCCTTCAAAAAACAACGTTATTCATATTAAAATTTTAAATAACATTCAGGAAGGTGTTCTTAACAAAGCAACGTTGTCCCGGGATGTATATATTCCTTCATCAATAGTTAAAAATGAAAATGGTTTGGCTTTTTGTGTTATTAGAAATAATAGCATGCAAGAAATAATTGTTCAACAACCCCAAGCACTCCTTGAAGAAATTCAAGAAGAAACTTGTTTTATTAATCATATTAATAAAGACGGTGGTAGGAAAAATCTGTTAAGAGAAAACTTAAGATTAGACCACTTAAAGGACCAGGAAAATGATTCTATTACAAAAATTCGTTATAAATTTAATGATATATTTCACCTACCCGGTGATCATTTAACACATACCGAATTGACTACGTGTAAAATTCCAACAACTTCTCAAATTCCGGTTTCGTCTAAAATTTATAGTTACCCAAAAATTCACGAAGAAGAAGTTAAGAACCAGGTAGATAAATTATTAGAACAAAACATTATTCAGCATTCAAATTCACCATGGAATTCCCCAATATGATAAAAGTCATAAAAAACAATATAACTTTTAAATAAATGATCAAGTTTTGTTGTACAATGTTCAAGCAAAGAAAAGTTTTAAAAAACTAGAAAAGGATTTTAATGGACCATATAAAGTTATAATGATACATGATAATAATACGGCTACTCTAGAAATAACAAAAAACAAATTTAAGACTTATCATTTTAATCTTTTGAAACCTTTTGTTTCAGACACGAGAAAGGATGTCTAAAACTGTCTTCCTCTCTCTTTTATTCCTTTGCCTCATCAACCAGACAACGGAAAAAATTGTAGAAGAACTAAACACTAGTAGCGGGTTACTATATAATCCATTAGGAACTGTTAAATTAAGTAATAAAGAATTTTATTTGCTTAGTTACACTAATTTAACATACATAAAGCACAAACTAATTATAATAGAATTATATTATTTAAGAACATTTTCAAAATGTTCCACATTAAATAGAAAACTGACAAACACTCCTTGTATAAAAGAATTAACAAATTTAGGAACAAAACTAACAAAGATCAAGACAGAATATCTTGAACTTGTCAAGATATCTTTTACGTCTATGTTAACCAACTATGTTGGTTAACATAGATGTAAAAGAGGACTTATTAACGGAATAGGAACAGGACTGAAATGGCTCAGTGGAACTTCTGATGCTGATGAATGAAACAAACGCAGTCATTGTTGCAACATTAAATAAAAATTATCTCTTCAACAATAACTAATTTTAATAATTCGTTAATTCAACTAAATGAAAACACCAAAACGTTAAACTCCAATTTAGAAAAGTTTAATAAGTTTATGAAAACAACGACAGAAAACAAAGTTAGATTAGAGGAAGAAATTCATATAAACAAAAATGTAATTTTGCTAATACTTCTGCGAAATGACAGAAGAAGTTAAGGATGCCATTCGAGAATACATGAATACTCTGACTCTTATCCAGGGTGGAATTGTTAATGTTAATTTACTACCGCCCAGAATGTTACAAAAAGAATTAAGAGATATAAAACTAACACACTTACTGCCAATGGAACCAACATTAAAAAATTGTTTTAAATACTACAAGATCATTAACGTTAAGTCGTATTTTGACCAAAATATGTTTATTATCAGACTTTCAATTCCGATTATTGATCAAGTCTCATTTGACCTTTTTAAAATATTTCCTTTGCCAAACCCCAAATCATACAATCCTCTGATATTAACCTAAATCCAACCTAAACATCCTTATATCCTCTTCCAAGACAGTTTACGCAATGCTAGATGATCTGTCCAAATGCAAGGCGTATGACGAGACATCGTACGTGTGTGAGCAGGTGACAGTATCTCAGATATTGGACCGCCCAGAGTGTGAGATAGTAATGTTTATGAGGACTACAGTAAACATCCCGAAGTCTTGTGATTACTGGTTATACATCCTATCACATCCAGCATCTATTACCACCATTTGTAAAGGGAAATCCCAGGAACACACCATATCAAGAATGGGAATCCTCAACCTACAACCTAACTGCCGAGCATACACGGACTCTGCAGTACTGGAAGCCACAAGTAGTGAAGAAAAAACATATCAGTTACTATTCCACTCATTAACATTAATGAAGACGACTGCTGCACGAAGATCGATAGCCATACCTCTTCAATTTTCGAAGAACTTACCCCTTTGAAGCTTACCCATATGAATCTCGACAAATTAGAGATTTCTAAATCTCAACTGAAGAGCATAAACGACATTCTTCAACAGCACTTAAATAAACCCTATATCATCAACAGCTCCAACTGGCTGATGACATCCATTGCTATCACTTCCGGAATTGCTGCTCTCACCCTAATCTACAACTTTGCTAAGTGGTGCGGAATAATAACAACCTTGAGGAAGGTACTTTGCTTCACTAAAGAACCTCGAAATCCTTCCGATAATATCAAGAGTTCCTGCTGGCCTTGTATAAAAATTTACAATCAAGCGAACCAGGCAGCACCCATGGCCTAATTGGCAAACATCGGACCAGAAGAAGATGGCATCTCTACGCAACAATATCCACTTCGCGAACCGAGGACACGGCAACTTCGCGGACGCAGCATCATAATCAACGACGACTGACAGGTGACGACTAATAGAAACAAAAAGAATAGTTTATATTAACTTTTATTTCAATAAAGTATAATATAACATTGTTTAAATAATCATGTACAATACTTTAAGTATTATTTTATTGTTTAATATTTGTTCTATTATTACTAATTAACTAGGTCTTATTCATGTGGTCGTTTACTATATGTATAAATATTTTATTAAGCAATTTTATTATTTTTATTCATTTGTTCTTGTTATTATTATTGTTACCTCATCGCAAAGATGGGAAGCCTCGTTTAACAAACGGGAAGCCTTACCAAATAATTGGTAGGAAGCCTCATCACATAGATGGGATGCC
>KZ806880.1:1106963-1135845 GCA_000696205.2 Oncopeltus fasciatus
GTTGGCCATCACAACGTTCTTACTAAACTCACAAGTAAAAACTAAAGTCTCTTAAATGTTAGAAAATCTTCAATAAGATGAATCTTTGCTAACAACTAACCATTTACTGATAGGAAGAAAGAAAAGAAGTGGATTAACTGACCCTTTTCTCCATAAACGGGTGGGAATATAAACAGGTACAGGATTAACTGGATAAGATACAACACAAAGTCCAGTCTGGGGCAATGGAATTTCTATTTTTATCTCTTATGTAATAATAATATAAATATTTGTAAGTGATCCTTTAATTTTGTCCGGCAGTGTATATTTTTGTTACTTGTAGTCTTAAAACAAAAAAATTAATAACATAATATATGGAAAATTAATTTTTATAACATTTGTTTCTTATAACATCCTTAAAAAAAAAACTATATATTAAAGAAAACATATTAGAATGTGACTATGAGTGTTAAAAGTCCATTCCCGACTCTTATCTCCTGGACAGTATTGAGGCAGCCTTAGTGAACTTGAATTTTACTTTATTATCTTTCAAGATTTAGAGACCAAGTTAGTCATTTACTCTCATTTATGTCCATCTTTAATGAAACATGGAAGCAGTTCACATTGTTCCTGTGTGAGATTTATCTTTTTTAATTCTTTCTGTTAGACGACAAAAGTCAGGTCTAAGGTCTATTAAGTTTCTCGCATTGTCATTTTTTCATTCAATTTAAAGTTGAAAATAAATGTTTTACTAGAGAAAAAAAGTATTGAGTTTCTTGAGGCATCAGACTTAATATATTTTATATTACATTATAAAATACTATAACCATGTCAATATAGTGAATGAATGAGTATGATTTATTTACCAGTTATTTAAAATTATACAACTCTGTAATTTATATAATTTTTATAANATTTTACTAAATTTCCAATTTTTTTTTTTTTTCTTGTCTAGTAAGTTTGTTCAGATTTCTACACAGTGATAATACATGTGTATGTATAAACACCGGCATACATACACATTGACATAAAGTTTTATTTTATTTGTATTTGGTACAGCTTTTCAGTTTATTTAAATATATTCAAAGTTCTCTGTTTTGCTAAATTTTTTTGTAAAGGGATACCTCACGTAGGAAGATGAAAACTTTCTCCAGGAATGGGATTTTGTCTTCCAGTATTGTTTTCATAGTTGTTGGTATTCCCATTTGGTTTCATTTTGCTTTATATTTCTTACAGGTGGTGAAGATATGCTCTATGCTGATGGGTAGGTTGCATATCTCACATATTGGTGGCTGTTTTTTAGTGATGAGATGCCCATGGGTTAGACGGGTATTCTTGTTAATGCCACCTCTTCTCTTCTATTTTCTCTATTGGAGTCCCAAGCGACAATGTCTGTCTTGATTTCCCGTAAATTATCTGGAGCTTCATTCCACATTGCAGTTCAGTTTTGATGAATTAATTTATTTAGTGGAGAGAATAGTTCTTGTGGCGAGATGTAACAGCTGGTTAATTCTGTTAGTTCATGGGCTTCTTTTGCTGCTGAGTCTACTTTATCATTTCCGGTGATTCCAGTGTGACTTGGTACCCACAGAAGCACTACTTTTTTGTGGATGTCTTTTAGTTCAGCAATGTACTGTTGAATTTTGTTAACTATTGAATTATTAGTATCTGGATTGGTAATAGCTCTGATGGAGCTAATGGAGTCTGTGCATATTATTATTATTGTTTTCTCAGTAGCATGGAAACTATGGTGGAGGGATATTTGTATAGCAGAGAGTTCGGCTGAGTAGACACTATTAAGTATATTTATTTTGAATTTCATGGTGGTCTTATCTGAGTATATTGCAAAAGCAGTTGAGTTATCTGTCTTGGAGCCATCTGTGTAGTAAATTTTTGCCTCTGAGTATTTTTCTATTGTATCTAAAAAGTTTTGTTGAATTATTGTTTTATTGGTCTCTTGTTTCTTATTAACTATTTTGAGCATTTTAAGGTCAGTAGAAAGATTCGGCATATAAGCTTAACACCCTACTTGTGCGAAAAGCGTCAGTAGTAGATCTAATGCTGGTATTGTGAATTGGATCTAATATATTCAGAACACAAGTTTTAGCTGATCCATATACAATGCTTCCATAGTCGATTTTTGATTGAATTAGTGCCTTATATATGGTTATCATTGTTTTCCTATCAGCTCCCCATTTTAAATGAGAGAGAAATCTGAAAATAAAATAGTACAGAATTATTGTTAATAAGCATCCATAGAGAGTAAGACCTGGAGCCTTACACACTTCCAATGGCTTCATCAGTAAAACTCAAGAAGTTGGAGCAACAGGTACCCCTCTCCTCTGAACAATGCATAGTTATTATTGCATGTGAAGGACAAATGATTGAAGAACTTAAGTAATTTGACAGAGGTTGAATGCATATTTCAGTGATAGTCAAAAAATTGCCCAAAATGCTTGATTCAATATTCAATTAAGAACTACGACATGTTTCTGCGGCTTATTGATGGCCTATATACAAGTGATATATTGTTTGTAATATATGCTAAATATATTTTTGGCTTGTGATTAACTTAAGAAATTTTATAACAGTCTCACTTATCACTCTCTCTTATGTGTTCCTATTCCACATGAGTTTCTATTCTATTTTTTGAATTCACATTCTTTCCATGGCTCCTTTTTTCATCAGTTTCTTCCTTCTGTTCTTCATAATTGCATGAACCTTGTGGGTACATAAGTTAGAGGAAAGCATTTCTTTCCATCATTCATTCATTGTTTGGTCATTCCTCTCTTCATCTTCCCCTTGTTTTTACATTGTCTGATAGAGAAGGGATATAAGTATAATTTTCACTTCTATTGTATTGTTACAGCCCTCCATTTTCAGTTCTTTCTTTTCTCTTATCTACACTTTTAAATGCACTCTTTACCAGATGTGGTGTACCATTCTCTTTATTGACTTCTGATCTTTGAGTAAGTTTCTAAAGAAATTATTTAAGTAGAAATTATACTTCAACTATTTTGTTTTAACTAGTTTATGCTTCTTTAAAAAATGATTTCGAGATAATAACTAATGTAAATAATTAGCTTAGTAATTTTTTTTACTGTGAACATGTACTAATGAAGACAATGTAGAATGTATAAATAAGGATGCCATAAAGAGGGATATAGAACCCTTCATCATGCTTGCCTCTTGTTTGTTACAATCTTCTGATTATTTTACTATGATAGTTGACTACATTGGCCTATTGTTTCATAATACTATGTCTATTTGTTACATACTCCTTACTTATTATTGTTGGATAATTATTAATTAATTAGTACACAACCTTCTGATCAAATATTATTAAATAAATGGTTGTTTATTTGTCACCCCTCTTTATGTTGGTAACAATCTTTCACTACTGTTTCTGACACAATGAGATGGTAAAGTTTAATCTCTGATGTAATTAAGAAACATTTAAAACACTTTTAATGCTTTTTTTTTTTTTTTTTTTTAAAGTATAAGTCTAAAAATATTTTTAATTTGCAATTTTTTTCCCTAGGATTCAATCCAAGTTCCCAGAAAGTCATTAAGAATAATTGTAAGTATTTTAAAATCCAGTCGTTGCTAAAAGACAATACAATACTTATGTTGTGACTTTATCGTAATTAAGAATGATTTAAAACTGATTAATATGACAAACAATATATTATGACTTTAGACAAAGGGATTGTAGGTTGGTTGGTTTTTGATTTTTTATTGGCAACAAACATCTCAGGTCATCGTTGCCGAGGATTTAGTTTTCATTAATTCAATTTAAAAAAAATGTTTTTCTTTTTCCCAAGCATATGCATTTATATAGATATAAACACAATTATATTACAAAAAAAAATTTAGATATTACTTGGTTACGCCATATTTTACTAAATTTCAATTTTTTTTTTTTTTCTTGTCTAGTAAGTTTGTTCAGATTTCTACACAGTGATAATACATGTGTATGTATAAACACCGGCATACATACACATTGACATAAAGTTTTATTTTATTTGTATTTGGTACAGCTTTTCAGTTTATTTAAATATATTCAAAGTTCTCTGTTTTGCTAAATTTTTTTGTAAAGGGATACCTCACGTAGGAAGATGAAAACTTTCTCCAGGAATGGGATTTTGTCTTCCAGTATTGTTTTCATAGTTGTTGGTATTCCCATTTGGTTTCATTTTGCTTTATATTTCTTACAGGTGGTGAAGATATGCTCTATGCTGATGGGTAGGTTGCATATCTCACATATTGGTGGCTGTTTTTTAGTGATGAGATGCCCATGGGTTAGACGGGTATTCTTGTTAATGCCACCTCTTCTCTTCTATTTTCTCTATTGGAGTCCCAAGCGACAATGTCTGTCTTGATTTCCCGTAAATTATCTGGAGCTTCATTCCACATTGCAGTTCAGTTTTGATGAATTAATTTATTTAGTGGAGAGAATAGTTCTTGTGGCGAGATGTAACAGCTGGTTAATTCTGTTAGTTCATGGGCTTCTTTTGCTGCTGAGTCTACTTTATCATTTCCGGTGATTCCAGTGTGACTTGGTACCCACAGAAGCACTACTTTTTTGTGGATGTCTTTTAGTTCAGCAATGTACTGTTGAATTTTGTTAACTATTGAATTATTAGTATCTGGATTGGTAATAGCTCTGATGGAGCTAATGGAGTCTGTGCATATTATTATTATTGTTTTCTCAGTAGCATGGAAACTATGGTGGAGGGATATTTGTATAGCAGAGAGTTCGGCTGAGTAGACACTATTAAGTTTATTTATTTTGAATTTCATGGTGGTCTTATCTGAGTATATTGCAAAAGCAGTTGAGTTATCTGTCTTGGAGCCATCTGTGTAGTAAATTTTTGCCTCTGAGTATTTTTCTATTGTATCTAAAAAGTTTTGTTGAATTATTGTTTTATTGGTCTCTTGTTTCTTATTAACTATTTTGAGCATTTTAAGGTCAGTAGAAAGATTCGGCATATAAGCTTAACACCCTACTTGTGCGAAAAGCGTCAGTAGTAGATCTAATGCTGGTATTGTGAATTGGATCTAATATATTCAGAACACAAGTTTTAGCTGATCCATATACAATGCTTCCATAGTCGATTTTTGATTGAATTAGTGCCTTATATATGGTTATCATTGTTTTCCTATCAGCTCCCCATTTTAAATGAGAGAGAACATGAAGTAGTTTTAGATGTTCGGCAGCTTTTTTTTTTAGATTTAAGATGTGAGCGGTCCAGGAAAGTTTTGAGTCAAAGATTAAGCCAAGGAATTTGATTGCTGGTTTGTATTGAAGTGGAAAGTTGTTCAATAGTAGAGGGTGGATTGTTAATAGGTTGACGCTTTCTGTGGAATATTATGCACTTAGTTTTGTCTGTAGAAAATTGAAAGCCTGTTATTCTTGACCATTCTTGCAGCTGATTTAGGATGGTCTATAGCTGCCTTCTGATAAAGTCTATGCTGTAAGATCTACATAAGATGCTGAAGTCATCGACAAAAAGGAATCCTTTAACATTTTTTGTCAAGACATCAGTGATGTTATTCATGGCTATTAGAAAAAGTGTTGTACTCAGAACACATCCCTGAGGAATCCCAATATCTTGGGGGTACCAATTGGATGTTGTGTTGCCAATCAGCACTTTGAATTTTCTGGGTTTTAGGAAGTTTGAGATATATTTTATTAGGTTTCCTCTAATTCCCCAGCTGTTGAGGCTTTAGAGAATGGGGTATATCCAGGCAGTATCAAAAGCTTTTTTAATATCAAAGAATACTCCAATTGCTATTTGTTTATTAATGAACGTGTTCTGAATTTCTGTGTCAAGTCTCAGTAAGTTATCTAAAGTTGATCTCTTTTTCCTGAAGCCACATTGTAGGCTATTTAGGAGTTCATTTTCTTCCAGGAACCAAAGTAAGCGCTTGTTTACCATTCGTTCTAGGATCTTGGATAAGCAACTGGTTAATGAAATAGGGCGATAGTTGGAGGGATTAGTTCTGTCTTTTCTGGGTTTAGGAATTGGTATCGTAAAGGAGGTTGACCATTCTTTCGGTATTTCACTTGTGGCGAAGATGTTATTATAAAACAGGAGAAGAGACTGCAGTTCCCTTTCCGGAAGGTGCTTAACCATATTTTATGCAATTCCATCAGGTCCTGGTGTTTTGCTTTTGAGTTTTTTTGGGCAATTTTAAGTTCTTCTCTTGAGAAAGGACTGTTGTAGTCTATTTCTTTTTTTGAGTCGAAGCATAGCAAGGACAACTCACATTTCTGTTTATGGTTAAGGAAGTCACGCGTGTAATAGTCTTCGGTTATCGAGGTTTTCCCAAATTCATTAGCAACCAGAGTCTCATCAGAAGTTAGTTTACCATTTATGTTCAGATGAATTGGTGAAAGAACATGTTTTCCTTTTATTTTCCGGACTTTTTGCCAGACTTCTGAAATAGGGGTATTTTTGTTTATTGTATTTACATAATTGACCCAAGACTCTTTTTGACATGTCAATAGAATATGACGACATTGGGACCTTGCTCTTTTGAATGCAATAAAGTTTTCCGTTGACCCATTAATTTTGAATTTTCTGTAAGCTTTTCTTCTATTTTTGATTGCATTTTTACATTCGTCATTAAACCATGGTAGTAATCTTTTTTTAGTTTCAGTTAATGTTTTTGGTATGTTGTTCTCAGCTGCTTGCAATATGGATTGCTTTATTATGCTGTAAGAGAGTTCGACGTTTTCAGGCAAATTGCTCAATTTGACTTCTTTGGAATAGTTTTCCCAATTGGCTTTATCTAAAACCCATCGTCTTCGTTGGGTTAGTTTAGGGGTTTCCCCAAAGAACGTTGTTAAGACTGGGAAGTGATCACTTCTATACTGGTCAGGGATAACATTCCATGTGGTGTAGGGTAATAATAAAGTAGAACATATGGTTAAATCTATGTGGGATGGTGTTCCGTAGCCTGAATGGATGAAGGTTGGTTCACCTGTATTAAGTATATGGAGACTGAGGTCAGAAATGTTTTATTCAAGGGAGGTCCCTCTGGGATTTGCTTTTGCTGGGTGATGAGCATTGAAGTCACCCATTATTATAAGAGGTTTTGGGATTTGATTTAGAAGTTGAAAAACATCTTGATTGTTTATTTGCTCATCAGGTGGAATATAAATGTTGACAATGTAAACAGGTATGTCGAGATTTAGCTTTAATGCAAGGGCAAGAAGATTAGTTCTAAGCCGAAAAGGCTCAGAATTGATTTTGAGTGAGATGGCTGTGAGAATGTCTCAGCATGCCCGGTCACAATGAGTGTAGTCATTCCGATATATCTCAGAGTCTCTGATTTTGATGGAGTCAAAGGTATGAGTGTGAGTTTCTTGAAGACAAACAATTGCTTGATCATAGTCATGGAGAAGGAGCTGAAGGTCTTGGTAATGTGAGCGTATACCATTACAATTCCACTGAACTAAACTAATATTATTGGAGTTTATGGGCAGTTTAAAAGGAAAATATAATTATACAATAATACAGTAAACCAAGATTTTTTTTTTCCCCTCCCTCATTGCTAATTCGGCCCATTTGTAATGGAAGCAGAGAATGTAGAGTAACTAATATTTTTATTTTACAATAGTTATATTTAAGGAGATGGTGAAAGATTGTATCATTGGTTTTAATTTTTGTAGATAAAGATTTTTGTTTAAGTAGTGTACTGGATTTAGCTTGTCGGTGTATTCTGTTTTATTAGGGAGATGTATATTTTTATATAAATAATTAGATTTGCCCTTCTTTCGTTAATTTTACAATTAGCTGTAGTTTTTAACATATCTCTAGTCATTATACATTTATAAATATTATTTTAAGGAATTGGATTTATCCAATTCGTTTCCTTCTTCACTCGTAGATATTTCTATCTCAAATTTTCCCTCGGTATCAGGCAGCTTTCGTGCCTGGTTATTTTATTAAGCGGGTGCCTGATAAGACAGGACGCCCGTTGAAAATGTTTTGTTTTGAATAAATTTATCGTTAGATTTATTTATCCTTGGATTTTACACTACACTAGCAAAAGATTTGCTGAATGTAGGGGCTTCTTTTTCCTTAAAAATCTTTTTAGCTGCGTTATAAGTTATTTTTTGGCGTCATGTTTGGTTTCACTACAAAAGTAACAAATTTGTTTGTTTTTGCAGATTAATGCAATGTGACCAAATTTGAAACATTTGTTGCATCTGATTAGATTGGGTACGTAGAGTCTGACATTTATTTTATGAAATCCTACCTTAATGTAGGCAGGTAATTTAGGTTGGTCAAAAGTAATTTTATATAAATGAGTCTTAGTATCTTTTCCGTTTTTTCTCGATATTATTCTTTTAACGTCCTTAATATTTTGGGGTTTCAATTCTTCAAGAATGATTTTTTCATCGATTTCGTCGAGGTCAGAGCAGTAAATTATTCCGACAGATGCGTTCAGTTTTTCGTGCAGTTTTACTTCAACTTTTATTTCATCGCTAAAACTAGTGAGTGACATCGGAGCCTCGCTCTGTTTAGCGGAGAGTGTTTCGATAAATAGAGCACCATTTTTCAGCCTTTTAACAGTTTTTAGTTCGCCTGCAAGTGAAGTTAGTTTCTTATGGATAAGAAATGGGGAGACTTTATTGAGGTTTTCATCACCGATACGTTGAATTATCAAAAACCGGTTATAGTTGCTTTGAACAGGTTGATTATTTGAGACAAAATTTCTCGGGCACTCGATAGCCGATTTTATCTTTTTTTTTTAGCCGGCGACCTATCCGGCGGCCGCTTCATGTTGGTTCCCCCCCACGGGGTTTATGTATTTAGGTGAGACTATTACCTAGTTAATTTTAATATAAATTTCTAGGAAGTGAGATGTTAGTGGGTCAAAAAATAAAAAAATAAAATAACTTTTCCAGTAAATGTTAGTGACCTTCACCAGGTTAGAACTTAGCTGAGCATCAGGTGTTGACATGTCCGTTGCCGCTAGCACAATGAGAGAATGTAGGTTGTGAAGATATCTTAAGTTTCATTCTATCTAAAGCCACTTGCCTTAATATTTTGTTATGTTTTTGAGCAGATTTTAATTTTAATATTGAAATTACAACCATAAAATAAGTAAGGTAAACTTACTAAAACTCTAGTTCCTGTAATATCAACTGATGGGGTCTAATTTGGCATGAACAAATACATTTTTAAGAAAAATAATTTATAAAGCATATTTTATTATGAAGGAGATCAAAAATATTGGAGTTGAGTGACTAAAATAAATTAATTATTGATTATATAAATTGGGAAGTAACTTGAAAAAATAGACATATGGAGGCAAACGTTTTTCTGAATATACTAGTTTTTACTTACATTGATATTTTTTACCTTATAACCTGGAGTATCATCATGTGCATTTATTGTTATATGTTTCAGTGAACCTTCGGCCAAGTGACAGCATACTTAAAGGAAATAGTAAGTGACATTTATTTGATCCTATTTTCTTAATTATTTAACGAGAGCCATTGAGTCTAACTATGATTTGTTCCCTTGTATTAAAAAAAAATTGGTCATGGAGATAACAAGGTCTTTGCTTAAGAGATCTTGTAAGATTTAGGATAGAAATTCACTTAAATAGAAAATATACATATTTTGGAGACACATTATTTTTATTGTTCCAGGTGGGAATAAGATGGCTTCTAAAGGTTTGAAGTCAGCTGTATCACAGAAGAACATCCAATCACAAGTCCCAGGTTCATGACTCTTAAATTTTTACTTTGTTTTTCCCATGAAAAGAAAGTTTTTTAGTAATGTAATATCTTTAAGTCATTTTAGATGGTATAGAAGAACTTAAGTTTTTTAATGAAGAACAAATTAGTTTGCCATATTCTGTGGGGGGAGGCAGACTGAAAGCTGTCAATTTTTGGATACTTATTTCCACACCAGATAACTTTTAATAATAATTAAGGTCTATGTAATATAATTTACAATTATTATTTTTGAAAGAAAAATGTTTAGGTCATTGTGGGATTCAAACATTAGCCAATGGGGTCTTCTGATCAATAGCCAGAAATGTTTACCTCTTGGCCACTACTTGAGCCCTAATTCTGCTGTGTCAGAAACTTCTCCCACCCCATTTTATTTCTTTAAAATAATTGTAAATTATATTACAAGGATCTTAATTATTATTATAAGTTTCCTGGTATGTCACCTCTGGTATGGGAATTAATTTGCACACCTGGGAGGCTTGGAGATCTCTAGGGAGAAGTTTCTGACACAGCAGGATTAGAGGTCAGCACGTCTGGCTAGTGATCAAATGCCGGTTCCAGTCATGTTGTGGTTTAAACTTTTTTTCTTTAAAAACAATTATAAATTTTATTAAAAAGATCTCAATTATTCTTGTAAGATTTTTTAACATAAAATGATAAGATATTGAGTGATATCATTTTAAAAAATGTATTTTAAACAAGGCAAGAAAAATTGGTTACATTAATAACTTATTATTATTAAATTAAGTGTATTACATACTAGTCTCTTTCATATTAAACTGTTAAAAAGATGGCTTTAGCACTTTTAAACTAGGGCTTTAGCAAAAAAAACCAGTACCATCTAAAATTACATGGAATGCAAACATTTGTGATTCTGGGTAAATTGGATTTTTGTAGGATTCTATGTCAACTAACATCACATGTCTTAACCTGTTTTCTTTATCAACTAATACAAATTTAACCAGAGTGAATGTTTTCTTACGATGAGAACTATGGGACCACAAACATAATATTCTTTGCAATTATACAGCCAATGCAGTTTAGACGATTTTTGAGATCTAAAATAAAAAAGAAAAATCTTCCCAGTCATTTTTTCTTTATTATTCTTCTGGCAAGTTATTGATATTGGCTCAATATCTTTTATGGATGGCTGAAGAGTTGAATGTCCAAGGCGATAATTGTAGAATTAGATTATGTATACACATTTTTGGCTTTTGAATGAATTAATTATATTTTATCCAGCTGATGAATCAATAAAGCTTATGATAATTCTTTAAATCAATAACTTCTACTGAAAAATTATCACTGACATTGAATAAAATTTATATCATCAGACTATATTGTTGAGCTAATTTCTTTTATAACCTTTGTATGTCTTAATTTCAGATTCACAGAATTATTAAGTGAGATTTGTATCTTTATGAGGTTATTATAGAAAATATCTTTAAATCTTGGGGAAAAAAAAAAAAAAAAAAAAAAAGAAAAGTGCAAACCCCCCAAAAAATTTAAATTTACTCATGTGTTGGTATTTTTATGACTCAACATAAGGTATAAGAAACATTTAACATTTAGTACTTTTAGAGGGTAAAACTCAATAGGGAGAAACTGTTCCTCAATAAAGCCCCTCGCTATTTGCCAGTTTCCTGGTAAAACCTTATTTTACAAGAAAGAAATTTGCGAAATAAATGATAGAGAAACTGGAAGCTTTGGATAGCATAAAAAACAGTATAGCAGAAGTTTTGAAAAAAAAAAAAAAAAAAAAAAAAAACTTGGGCAGAGAACTTTTAAAAGCATTTTAAAAAAAAAAGACAAAGTGCATCGCCTCTTTTCAGTAATGGAGTTTCCAGAGCTGTATGGTGCTGGTTTTCACACTTCTTCATTTTAGTATTTGTAATTATATTAAATTATTACAAAAATTAAATTTGTTGTGATTACTCCATCCTCCAAATATAGCAATTACATGTGAAATAGCATAATTTCAGTATTGAAATGAAAAGTATGAAAACCAGTACCATAGCTACCTTTTTATTTGTACTAAATACTAGTCGATCCATAGCCAGTATATACATTAGCATCTCAAGGAACACCATCCTTCACTAAGGGATATCATTCTTCATGGCTTCACCCTTCAGTCAAATTTTTCCAGACCAGCAAATGTTCCTTCTCATTTCCCCATTTTCTCTGAAAATTATTTTATTTAATTAAATACTTTTTTAAATGGCGATGAATATTAATAAATCCAATTATTTGCATTTACTACTATTATGTGTATTTCCTTTAGTAGCAAGCCAATTTTTCTGTGTGTTTAACACATTGCCAAAATGTAATACTAGACTTCTTTATTTTGGTTTCTATACAAGCCTGCAACTTTGGAAATTTGTATTAGATTAAATGTTATTGGTGGAATTTTATGTTGTTTGAATAAAGTACAAAATTCTTCTTTTAATCATGTTGTTCATCCATAACATTTTTTATGCATTCATTAATTTTCTGCCTCCTCTTCATTTTAACATTATTAATTAAAGTTTTTGTAGGTAGCATCGTAAAGTCTACTGCATGTGCACAAATAAAAGACTGATTTAGACTGATCCCTGCCTGGAAATGTGAACACATGGATCAGACAAAGTTCGATCATGTCAGTTCATAGTCCTGCCTTGCTCTGCCTCTGGTGTGTGAATCAATGTCTAGGGGGAAATTATATTTATTAGCAAAGCATTCATTGTTTAAACTTTACTTGGTTCCACTTCAAAGTGGGCCTCGGCAACAAAACTTTCATGAACATTTATTTTCCCATTTAATCTTTTTCTAAATTCTATATTTGAGAGACTTTATTTAGACATTTAAGAGAACACTTTAAGGATTCCACTTCTGGAATCTACATCATTTTATATTCTTCCCTCATGTATTTGCCTTTAATTTTTTAACATATTTTTTTTCTATTGTTAAAAATGACTTGTGCTTTTTCTCAAGTAAATAAAATCATTTATCTTTCAGAAATTTTTTTACCTGAAACCTTGGACTGGCATGAAGTCAATGGGCAAGAAGGTGTGTCAATATTCAAGATGCCTTCTGTTACATATCTTAAGATAATTCCTAAATGCAGGCTTATGTGTAATGGTCCTTTCGAGCATGAGGTTGGTTCAACACTCAATCATAATTTTAAGTTTATCTAATTATTGATAAAAATATCCTGTTGTTAATGTATTACAATCTGTTTGGAGTTCATATTTAACAATTCATCTCTTGATTACAGTTGTATATAATTATAGAAGGACATGCACTTGCTACAATTAGCCATAATAAAACTAAAGTTGGACCTGGGACCTGTTTGAGGCTTTCCTCAGGTAACTCAAGTAATTATAATCTTAAATTTAAAATTAAACTTGAATATCAAGATCCTCACATGGTTTATTATTTTATAACAGTCTAGGGAGCTTTTACAGGTATTATATATAGTTAAATATTTTATCTCGCCTTTAAATCTCTGTTGAAACAAGAAATTGTTAGGAAGGGGGATCAAGAAGGCTTTTCCATTTATTAGATTTTTCATTTGAGTAGGCAAGCCTATATGAAATTCATACTCTCTCCCTTGGAAATATAGGCGACTTCAAGGAATGAGGATATTATTTTTTTGCCTCAGAAAATTGATCAAACCAGCACCATCGAATCCTTAGCCTGCTAAGCACTGGAAGCTATGAAACAACCACTGCTGAACTTATAAGTAGAGGATCATAAAAACTGTTATATAGAAAATTATCTATATGGATATTTCCACCAATGAACATACGATAGTGAGCCCTTATTCATTCTAGTTAAGTAATGAACCAAAGATATCAGATTGAATAGGAAAGAGGTAAAGGGATGTACTAAACATTAATTGGAGAATTGCTTTCCCTAGTTGGAAATTTACCTAGAAATTTTTAGATTCATTTATTTTGACCCTCCATTTGTTGCACGACTGCTGAATAATGTCAAGATGGTTTTATAAAAGGAAGGGGTTCTGGAATCAGGATAAAAAGAGCGGATGGCTTTGTCATCTGCAAAGAGGGCATTAGGGTGGGTAAGGATGTCTGCAGTGTAAAGGATATAAAGGATAGGTCCAAGCACACTGCCCTGTGAAACGCACGCTTTCACTGGGAAAAATTCAGAGTAATCTGATCCTTCCTGGACCCTAAACAAGCAGTTCTAGAGGTAAGACTATGGGATTAGATATATGGGTGCTTGGTATTGTGGACTTGAGCTTATATAATAGACCAGTATGCCATACTCGGTCAAATGCTTGAGTGACGTGTAGGACAGGATTCTTTTTACTCAAGAGAAGGGAATATGAAATCTATTACATGAAATACCTGCTGGGTAGAATGCTGGGAAGGGAATTCAAACAGATGATTGGAAGAATATTTAAGGAATTTATGATAGGCATCATTGGTTTTAGAAGAACTTTCTCAAATACCTTGGATAATAAAGAAAGAAGACTGATTGGTCTCTAGGATGATATGAGGAGGTTTACTAAGTTTGGCAAACAGGATTATTTCAGAAAATTTCCAAAGCAATAGAAAGTGGGTGGTTCAGAGGACATAATTGTTGAGATGTCAGGAAAACGATTTCTGGGGATCAAGCTCTTTTAGAACTATTTTTTGACTTCTTTTAAATTTTCTCCAGTTATGTAGATGGCAACTAGCAATGTCTTCTGAAAAAAGTTCATTAGTAGCCATAAATCACTTATTTCTTTAGTAAATACATTTGTGAATGTATTTAATTCAACTGATAATAGGAGAACCTATCAATATCTATTTATTCAGTGCCCTTCTTCAGTGGTTGTATAATTTTTTTCCCCGAGTAATGCCTTAAAACTATGATAATGTTATGGTTATAACTCATCTTTCTTCTTTGAAAGAAATAAAACTAAAAATTTTATTTTTGTAAGCAATTCCATGGTAGTTAAACTAGCTTAGATAATGCTCTAATTGTTTCATTAATTATTGGTAAACATTAAGGTGAATTAAAATATTTACAGTTCTTTGAAATCTTTAATTCAGTCGATTTTTTAAATAGAACTTTTTGTTTGTTTCTCCATTTTACTGTAAAGAGTCCATTTAATTCAGAAAACTTTCTGAGGTACGTTAAGTTATTAAAACTGTGTTATAAACATATATTTTCATATATATATGTGTGTAAATTTACATATCTTTATATATGTATAATTATGTTTTAAAAATAAATTGGAATTATTTTCTAAATATGCTTGCAGATTAACTGAAAAACTTTTCTTCTTACTGACAGGTCTAGTGCATTTATTATAGAAAGTGAACCTAATTCTAATTATTAGAGTAAGCATCTGCATGAAAAGAAATATTTTCTGGTATTTGTCTCATTTTACATGAAATGCCAAAAAGATTACTACTCATGTTCTGTGTGAGAAACCTATTGGTTTAGTATAGTGGTATGGTGTGTTCCATTAATATTTATATTATCTCTTTCTGTTATCATAATATATTCTTATGATGTTACAGGTAGTGAAATTATGAATACTGGAATAACAAAAAATCTCATTTTAATTTGTGTACAGAATTGAAAAATTTAAAGTTTGTATTCCTAATAATTTTGAGAAGAAGATCAGAATTTCAAGAAATTATCTTAATATTTTTATTTAAAACTATGAATTTTTAATGCAACCTTATTATTTTTTATTTCAAATTTTGAATGTAGCTATAAATCACTTATTTCTTTAGGACATAATAAATGAATAAATAATATACTCTTAAAGTGTTGATATTGATCTTTGTATGAGATATTGGTTACTTCCTTACAGAATGGTTTTTTTTTTACACAATGATCTTCCTGAGAGCCAGATAACTATTTTCCCTTAATTTTTCTCATTATTTATGTGTCAACTGATATGTGTTCTGGATAACATTTATCATTCTCATTCCATTACCTGAGGGTTATGTTTAACATTCAGTAAATTCTTCCTTGTGTTCTGGTTTTACTTGGATATTTTTTCTCAAAGTTAAAAGAGCATGTTTGACTTGTCTTACATGAAGTCTTCCTTTGATATGGCTGTAAATAGTCTAGGGCTTGCATAAATTTGCATGATATATGAAGATATTAAGTCCTCATTACATGTCCTTTACTATAGTTATCCTTTGCTTAGGGGTTTTAAATCCAGTAATCTCTGCCCAGTGTTTGGTACTTTATAAATTATTGTCAATGTATTCTTATTTGAATTTATTTATAGGTTAATTAATAAAAATAAGCCTTAGTTATTGACCTGAAAAGTGAAATTGTCAACTTTCCTCAAAATTAAATTCATAAAATCAGATAAAAGTAGTATTTTTTTTTCCTTACTAAATTTTTTTTATTTTTTTAATGCAAATGTGGATAATACCAAGTGAGTACTTTAGTCTTTACTAAATTTAAACTTAATAGAATAATTAATTCACTTAATTTAGTTACCACTTTCTAAAAAAAACACTTGCGGAATGTAATGACAAATTTCCATTACATAGCACACTCAAACTGCCATTTTGACAGTTATGTTATTAATTTTAAATAATGTTATCAAGTCTACATTTTTGTTTGTTTCTCTTGTCACCATAAGTTGAACCTCATGTAAATGAAGGTTTTTAATAAATTGGTTTGTATAATTTTTTAAAAAATGTAATTTTATACCCAATGAAATTTGATAAATGACAATTATATATGCATATGTAATAATACCAGTTAAAGTATACCTGAAATTTGGATTATGAATAGTATGATTTTCTACGATTTATAAGGAAATTTGTTCAATTTACTGACATAAACTCTCTATCCATAACTTTTTTATCTACAAAAGATTTAAAAACATGCAAAATTAGTTTTAATTCTCGAACATATGCTAATTTTAAAGATTGCCCCAAACTGATTTTTATTTTGTTTTTTTCTACAAGCTATATAATTTTAAAGAATTTTTTTTTTCTTTTTATCCCCATTTCAACCACATATGATCATGGAGGGATGGGCTATCTATAGAAAAATTCCCTTAGCTCAGGAAAGGAATTTATTTCTCTATAAAAGCCTGTCAAGATTAGGACTTGAATGGTCAGCATTAAGTTTGAGAAATTGTAATGAATTCCTCGACAAACGTGGAACACCCACAGAAAAGTTAGTGGAATTGTTCAGTAAGGAGTGGCTATTTTTATTAAGACAAAATTATTAAAATGTTCACCACCAAAAAAGTAAAAGAGACATCTGAAGACCACCTTCATATAGAATATTTACGATTCCAGTGTATTTGAGAAGGTTTAGAGGAAGAGAACACGTTAACAAAAATTTAAGGAATTAGACATAGAAGAATTCAGAGACCACACTACCATTGCCTGTGTTAAAGGAACAACAAAAAGAATAGCCCAGATCCTCAAAAAGCACAAGATCAGAATAATGTAAGCTACTGACCAAAATTGGCCGATGTTCTTCCCAACCCTAAGGATAAGCTGGTACTCAGGAATCCAGGGATATGTAACATTCTATGCGGAAAATCATATATTGGAGAAATTGGCAGAATGATAGACACTAGGCTAAAGGAACACATTTCTGATATAAAGCATAGATGCACAGGAAAGTCCACATAGCGGAACATTTCGTAGATACAATTTGAGTATGCCACCATCCTAGCTAGAGGGAATAATTATTTCTGTAGTAAAATTAGGAAAGCCATAGAAATCATTTTTAAAAATCAAATAACATAAATAGAGAAGAAGGATATACTCCTTCTTGGAATAAATTGGAAACCAGCATTATCGGGCAGAAAATTCAATACAGCTGCCAGTGATAACAGAAAATATACACTGAAATGAACTGATAAGAGCCAACCAATGGGAAGGCAGACTTAGATCATGGTTCGATCCCAGGCAGGTGTTAAGCCATCTAGATCTGTAGTCGCTCTCATTCTACTTTCACCCCTGTAGAAGCCCCTGCAAAAGCTCGGCAAAAATTAACTTTTTGACGTGGTCAAGCTTGGAAGAAGCATTTATGAACAAAATTATTAATTTCTGAATTTATCTTATTAAAAGTTAGGAAAAAATCTTATAGTGGCTAAAAGAAGCAATTTATTATTGGAATTAATAATTTTTATTTAATAAAAATTAAGAGATTAAATTTTTAAACTCTTTAAAGTGCAACATTAAATTGAAAAACACCTATGTTATTTCTTAGTTTAAATCTCAAGAGTTTTTCAACTGTTCTTAGAAGTGAGATCAAACTAATTTGCTAGAGAATTTTTTTGGGTTTAGTCAAAGTTGATCAAGAAATAGAAATAAATAAAAAAAAAAGTCTTCTTATTATCTGCCAACATTTTGGTTTACATTGTAAGCCATCTTTACGGTTGTTGAAATACAAGGTTGTAAAGAAACATGAGAAAAACAAAAATGATATGATTTACATTATTATTACATAAACTTAACATAATTAAAAGTAATGTTATATGGAATGTTTCGGAAAACAATAATAATATATTAGAAAATCATGCCACCTACTATGAAGGCTAAAGAGGACGTGTCGTCACCTCGAACAAATCTGCTTGACTGAGAGGTAAGGATTCGAAATTGGAAAAAATAAGATGAACTAGAGAAGAGTGGGGGAAATGAGGCAATAGGCATAAATTCTCTCAATAAATTCTCTACTAATAATTTCCATGGTCAAAAACTCTTCATTCAAACTAATTTGCTTCTTGAAAAACTTTAAATTAAAGAAATTATCTCCTGCATACGTGTTCTTTGATATTGCATTTTTAGATCTTATCAGATGGATATATCTTTATAACTAATGAAGGACCATAAAGTTCAGAGAGATCTAGAGGGTACACTCAGACTTTATACATACACAAAGTAAGGTAGAGCTCCAAGCAGATTGGGAAATAGCTAAGTAGTATGAGGGTTTAAATTATTCTCTTCTCCAAGGGCCGAAATTGAAATTCATATTTAATTTCTCCTTTTCTTATTTAATCTTTTTTTTTTTTTTTTTTTTGTATGAATTGTATGTTAAATAACAAACTAATTACCAATAATCAAATATGAAAAAAATAATAGTTATTCAAATTTAACTAATTCTTGAATAAAGTTCATGAATAGTATCATACTTTTGCTAAAAGGAAATTAGGAAATTAGCAACCTTGTTGCTTGTAATAAAAAAGACTATAATTAAATGTGTAACTTTATTATAATAGAGTATTAAACAGAAAAACAGGAAACCAATTTACTCTTTCTTATTAAAAATTGCTTATTTTTTCTTTAAGTATTTTGGAGTATGAATAATAAATGTCAACTTATAAACTTCGAAGTTTTTCATCTAGTATTACAAATTCTACTTTTGTATAACAATGTATTCTGCTTTAATTTAAACCCTAATATTTTTCATTCTTTTCAGTGAAAAGTTTTTCTGAAAATATTTCATAAATAATGTTTTTGATTCCTGGAAGTCTTTTTTCTAGTCTTGTTAATTTATGGCTTTGAACTTATAATTGTTATCAATATTATTTTTCATGTTATTTTAGGTGAAATATTATTATATATCATGTCCAATGATAATTTAGAACTGTTTCTAGGGGTTTCTTTTTTTGTCAGAACTTCACTGTCCTGCCCTTTCTAATAATATTGATGGCTAAATATCTAATCTTTTCAATATACTACTCTATAGTAATTTTAAGATTTTATAATAGTTATTTAGAATGTCAAATAGTTGTTTCAATAATCTTCATCTTTTTTTCATAATGCAAAGTATACCATCTACAAATGTAAATATTATTTGATACTTTATTCTTGTTCTGTTTATAACCTTTTCCTAACAATTGATTTATTACTGTACCTGACAGATTGAAAATTTTCTGTACAAAGTTTTTTAATTACTTTTAGCTTGAAATTGGATCATAACATTGGAAATAAATTGTATTTCAAATTAAAAATTTATGTGGAACCAAAGCGTTCCCTATTCTTTGAAAATAGTAATTTAGAAATAAAGAAAAAGTAGTATTTTACTAATTTGTATTATATTTATTTTCTTTACTTTGCAAATTTCTTAGGATAAATATTGTTATAAATAAAGTTATAACAATATTTATTACATATCTTTCTTTTCTCTCTTCATACCCATTGCCCGAACCCTAGCAAATACACTCTATGCTTGTACCTTGTTGCTTGTTAAATAAGTTACCATTGGTAATGACTGTTATCTGGTGAGTTATATAATATTGGTTCTGCAAATATAATTTAATATTGAAACCATTAAATATTTTTTGAATTTTAGGGCTGTTAACAAAAAACAATACACAAAATATTACATATAAAAAACTAATGTTGTAAAAATGGGGTATTTAAAAAATGGACTTTTAGAAAGATGTTTCCATGGTTTTACATGAAAAGCTTCTACAGGATGTAGATCCAAATGGTACAAACACCACTCATCAGAATTTGAATTTTACATAAATAATGATATGATACTATCATACACAATATAATATAATACAATAATAAATCAATATATCTAGAGCTTATAAAATTTCTGGGTGAAAAACTGAGATTTTTACAAGCCTTAATTTATGCTAGCTTAATTCGATTAAAAGAGTTCTTTAGAAAATGAAACAAATGGTTGTCAGACAGGGCAAGGTCTGGGCTTTTGATATGCATAAAAACTTTCTAACCTAACTTCCTAAATTTTTGCCGAGTCAGTAAAGTGGTCTAGTGTATGAAAAACATCACCTTTCCTAATGATTAACTCCGGTTTTTCTCAAACCGCCTATATCTGTCAGATAAGTTGGAGACAGTACAGAGTCTAGTTAATGATTTGGCGAGGTTTGATGAATGTTTTACTTTCCAATCCCAATCATCATCATCACCTTTCTTGAGATGGCTTTGCCAACATTTAAAAAGTTTCTCGGATGAAGCATCTTTGACCACCAATGTTTTTACATGTTATTGTCTTGCTTGATCCACTTTTCACCTGTGATCAATCGTTTCAAAAATAGCTCAGTTTCATTTAATTTCAGCAATGATTCAAAAATTAAATTATATTATGTTAATTCATATGGAGCCAAAGTATCGAGCTTCTTTCGAAATCCAGTGGTATTTAAATGGTTCAAAACTGCTTTATGGTGGATGTTCAGTTCCTAAGGGATGTTACAATGAAATGACTCAATCTGTTTCATTTTTTGAAAAAATTCATAAACTTATTTAAAAATTGGCCATCTTGGAAAATTTCTATCTGCAAGCAAACCAATCCTTGTAGTGCTGTTCGCTTGAGCACTTATTTCTGTTAACACTAAACAATTTTTTAAGAGCCTATGCTGAATTTTTCCCTTTTCAGGAGTAATACTGTAGAAAATGACAATAAATTCCTATTTTATAAGAGTAATAATTTTTGACTGAGTGGATAAATAAAACTACATTTTTAAATAGAATGTTAGATTAGAATTGCAAGTAAATTAGTTTTATATATCTTTTTTTTTTTTTTTTTTTGGAAAATTAATCATTATTAAAATAACTGTACAGATGTAAAACAAAGAGCAATGGAAATCTTTTATTGATATCACTAAGTAAATGAAAGGACGAGAATCAGCTATAAAAATAAAATGATGATGCTGTCAATGATGCAGATAATACCTGAAGATAATATTATTAGTTAGCAAAAAATAATTATTGGTTTTAAAATAGAATCTTAAAAAAATAATATTGGAGAATGGTTTGATTATATGTTAAAAATGTAAAAATAGGATAATTGCCTCCCAAAACCCTTTCATGGTATTCATATACATATATTACACTTATTTATATTGGCACACCAAACACATATATTCTTGTATAAATTCATTAGTACCTCTTGCCTACAATTGCCATTCAATTTGTTCAATGTAGAATATTAAGTTCAAATGTTCAAAATGGCTTCTCAAAATCTTCATAACTTCAATTACGTTACACTGTAGTTCCACTTGCTGCAAGTAATAATGGCCAATAAATATGCTAGCTATTATTAACATTAGCAGCTTTCATTGAGGTAACTCCACAAGTATTGGTACAGGCTGTAATAATTTAAATGAAGCATTATATGTATTTTACTTAACCATTATATGTCTAATATTTTTGTACATTCTGAATTTTCTTTTTTCTGAACCTAATTTTATTATTTGAATTATGATGTCTGTGTTTTTCTGCCTCTATTTCTGTTAGTTTCCAACGGGTAATATAGTTGGGTGAACAATAAAACCATTCTATGGTATTTTTATATAGCTTTATATTTTTTTGAGCAAAATCAGGTGGAGGGGTACTTCTGATACATTCGCTAAACAAAATATATCACAAATTGAGTTTTTTTTACCGTAGATATTATTATTAGATGTTTTTTGTTAGGGTTTGGTCAAGGTAGATCCAAAAATACAATTTTAAAAATGTGTTGTTTTTTTTATATGCCCCAGGTAGATAATTAAAAAAACGCTCATTTTTTTAAATATTACCCACTTAATTACCCTAATGTTACCCATTAGGCAAGATTTATGCTTCCTATTGAAGGTTTTCAGACCTTTAATAATGCTTAAAAATAGAAATTTTAACAAAATAAGGTTAGTGGCAGGGTATTTAATGGAAGCCATTTGGTTCTTGTTTTAGTCTTAGTATTGATAGTTCAGTTTATATTTTATATTGCAGGTTTACTCTTGGGTGTAATCAGTTCTATTGTGGTACTCAAAAATATACTAGGACTGTCAAAAAGATAATCTTAAATTATATTTATCTGTTTTTAATGTGAATAGTGTCACAATTATAATTTCTTGGCAAATCAACTTAGACCTATTTATGATAATATATGAGGTTAAAATATAATATTTGGGGATATTTGTTGTAGTTTATCATTAACTTCAATTTCACAAATTTAGTGAATAACCACAATATCTTAACTAGTCTCTTACTTTTAGTACATGAATACCAAATTTTCTTATTTTTATTTTTTTTTTAAATCCTTGGGAGAATGACATATAGGGTATTATAAATTGAAGATATTCATTTAATCCATCTTTGTGAGCATTTGTTTAAAATTGTATTAATATTAGTTATATATATGGCAGTCTGGAGCCCATTTAAAATTTTCTATTTCACAGATGAGTAGAACATTTTTCTCATAAATTTAATGAACTTGCATTTTGTGGAAATATTTATTTGGGCTTTTAATAGAATTGTCTTTTTTATTATTTTTTTTATAGAGGTTATAATCACTTTTGTTAAAACAGTATAATAAGTGAAAACTTAAGTTATGACCCTCTAATAAATGATGCTTTTACTTAATATTGAAATAATATGGGGTTTTAATGGTGAATATTGAGACCCCTTTCTAAAATTTATTTTTTAATATTGTGTTTCTAGTTTGTAAAGTATTGATAATGATAATGATGGCATTTGCTTAGTTATACCAGAGAAAATATATTTCAGGGATAAAAACAGGTTTTTATTTTCATAAGATTTGGATTTATTATATGCCATTGAAAGTTTGATAATTTTAGGGGGGAAAATGTATCTTTTGTTGTGTGCTTAAACGTGTAATATATATTCATAGCTTAGAAGTTAGACAAGGGTTTATTCCGAAAGTTACCATATGATATACCATGAGGATAGCCAGTTGAATTGCTTCTGGCAAAATTTTTTACTACAGAAACATAAATTTCCCTTCAAGGGTGTTGAGTTCAATTAGCCTTCAGTCTATGAAATCAGATGAAAAAATATATTAGAAGTTGCAACTTTATTACTTTTATAGAAGTTTGAAGTAACTAAACTTTGTTTTTATCAAATATGATAGATGTTGAAGCTAACAAATGTTGAGTATGGGAATTTTGTGCGACATTTGATTGATGTAAGTTATTCACTTTTATACAAATGTTTGTGTATATATATATTTTTTTACATTAGACTTAAGTAACCTAAATACATTAAAACTACAAAATGAAGTTTTGAGAAATATAATGTACTTAAAACAAACTTGTATATATAAAAATAAAACAAAATTGTTTACTTACTTTTATTGCACAACAGATAAATTCCACCAGTTTTTGTAAAATAATGAAAGAATTTTAAAACAATGTTTCCAAAATTCAGGTATTACTGCTCTTGAAACAGATATAAAAATTAAAGTTTTATACAGTCCTTGAGCATTCAAAAAACTTTTTTTTTCTTTTTTAATTTATTAAAAAGTATTAATGTTCTTATAATCCTATTCGAGAATTTTTTTTATAAAGTTAGTTATGTATTTTTTTTATCATGTAAATAAGAAGAAATTTTGTTTTTCATTCCCTAATTAATTATGTTGTGTGTAACTGATTCAAAATTTGTTTTATTTTGAGATTTATTGGTGGCATCTTTGTTAAGTTAAAGAAAGAAGAAAATGACGGATTTATGAAGACTAAGTTTTTGAGAATGGAATGCTTATCTTAAGAGAACTGTTATTGTTAATTTATGAAATCATTCAATTCATGAATCATTTGCTCCCAGAATAAACACTTCAAGTCTTTGTTAAATTTCTTATAATCTTTTCTTTGACTTATCATATTATTCTCTGAATTTAAGTTCAGTTTAAAAAGTGCCACTTTTTCAGCTTAAATAAGGGGATATAGGTTTTGAAAACAAAGCCTTCCTTAATTATTAACAAATTTATTAAAATATGTTGTTTTTATACTTTCATTGTTAAAACATTTCAATAAATTATGAAGGCACAACATCTAAAATGTAAGGCACTAAAACATTTTCGATAATATTCAGGCACAGATGTGAGAAATAAATTACATTTTCTACAAAAGAAGAGAGAAAAAAAAAAAGACTAAAATAGTTTTAGTATACATTAACTGTTAAAAAAAAAAAGAAGTATAATTGGAAATATTTTAACAAATATAAAAATTATATATATACTCTTAAATTTATGTAACTTCAAATATACATCTAATAGTATAACTTAGTGAACACAGGGGCAATGTGCTCCCTAATTATTATCCTCTCTTTCTCTAAATATGTTTAACACCTTGGGTGTTCTTATTAAGACACTCGAATGGAAGACATTTTGTCATTCTAAAAAAAATATTTAACTACTATTTTCAGTCAGCTGAGCATGTACACAAATATACTAAACTCAAAATATAATACAAGTATGGCTGTACAAATTTGGCACTAATTACACAGTTAATACTTTGTCCTAACACTAGCTGTACATAGGGTTATATAAATTTATGTCCTTTACCGCCTGTTTATAGTAGGGGGCATCATGGTGAAGCCACTTGGTGACATGGTAAACGCTGTAGTAAGGGAAATGACACCATTGGAGGTCTGTCGCATAGGGTTGAGGGCAGGAGTCGCAGCAGAGTGGTGGAGGCGGAAGAGGCCAAAGACTAGGGGGTGGCGGTGTGGGCTCCCTGGTCACCAGGCAGAGTGCAGTTTCCTGAGGTCGGTCCAAGTCTAGGAGGGTCTTCTCTTCTTCAACTCTGCTCTTCTTCGACAGGTCAAGACACTCCTCAGAGTCATCCACCACTAGCGGTTCTTCTTCACAGAGCCCATCTCGGCTGCAGCAGTCTTCCGGCTCCCTCTTCTCACAACAGGCCACCCTCACTTCCAGACCTATGGAGTAGAGGCGATCCTTACTGTTGGGACTGCTGTAGTCTAGAGGCGCGGGGGCGGTCGGCGGCGGCGCTCCCCTCAAGGTCGCCTCCACCTGGAGCCACTTCTGGATCTGTCGCCTGTGTATGCCATACTTGCGTGCAGTGGCTCTCTGGTTGCCCCTGCAGTCAGAGTCCCGCCGGTAGCTGTCCAGCACTTGCAACTTGAACTGCTGGGAGAAGATGCGTCGCTGCTTCCCCCTCCCTGCCCAGTCCTCTCGGGCCATCGTTGGCAGACTGACTGGCGGCAGGTCCCCTCCCCCCGGCCCAGTCCGCCGCCCTGTTGCCAGCTCTCCCAGTCCGGCAACAAGGCGCTCCCACATGTGGCCAGCCCCCAGACAGGGCGACGCCTACCCCCACTCCTGTCGCATTCCTAGCCTCTTTTCCCGAGACTGCCTGGCGCCTCCCTACAGGTGGTTCTCCCGCTCCTCTACAATTCTCACACATTTCTAACCACACTATTTTATCATACCTTACATGTGTCATTAAACTTAAATTATACACACATATTAATAAAACAAAAGCATTATTTGCTTTAAGCAATTAATGAGAGGTAATAGCATAAACAAATCTGTCCCAGCCAGGAATCGAACCTGGATCTCCAGCTATCTGGGCTGGTGTATTAAGCCATTACACCACTAGGACGAGCTAGATATCTCATTAAATTCCCTTTACACTAGCGAGAGCCTAACCAACGAGAAAGACGAGAACTTCGTCTTAAATTCGAAAGAGCTGACATTGTCAAGCTATTTGTCGACTCTCGTCATTTATTTTTTCATTTATAAATATTTTATTATTTTTATTACTTTTCGCGTTTTGTTCATTTACGAAAATGTTTAATATAAGGCTGCACATGCAGTTTCCGACTTTTAAGGACGGCTGTTGAATATTTTAACTGATATGAACCAAATTGGCCATAAAATATACTTTAAAATTATTACATACCTGTTATTTTTAAGGCCGATTCTGTCATCCCGACTGTTATTTAACGTGGGATTTAACTTATTTTTTATTTATTTGAAAACATGTAAAACCACAGGCACTTTGAAAATATAAGTTGAACAGAAAAAGTTGAAATAATAATTTTGGTGTCTATATTTTAAAAATAAGTAGTTTCTTTCAGCCTCAGAATTGACGTTATCTGGTGCTGGGTTTCAAGTATCCTTGGCATGATTTCATCGAGTAACTAAAACCTGCCTAATGCCATTGGTGTTTTTACAACAGTGTATAATTAGATGCTTATTGTTGTTATTATTATCTTATGGTATTTTTAGGAAATTTAACTGTTTTAAATTTAATATGAATAACAGAATAGCTGTATAGCTTCAACTTTGATTTATAACTTTAGATGATTTTAGTTGGGGTTCGGTCTAGGTAGATAAAAAATTTTAAAAAAATACAAATTTAAATAAGAGTATTTTTTTTTTAATTTGATTTTTTTTTTTATCTACCTTGACCGAACCCTAACTAAAATCATCTAATATTTAAATATCTACGCTCAAAAAACTCTCTTTTTGATTTATAACGCTCGACAGACAATAAGGTAAAATACAAAAAGTTATTGGGATGTATATTATTTATCATATTGATTTGATTCCATCAATTTAGAATGTCGTGGATGATACAGGATTAAAAGTTTAAAATAAATTAGGTAGGTACAATTTTTAATAATTTTATTTTTTATTGAATATTTGGTGTTTTTATATTTCAGAAGATTGTAATATTCATTGTTATAACTAATAAATATAAGTTTAGAAGAGAATTCCATCTAATAGGTCTAACAAGGGCTACCTGCAGTCACCCACTAAGAGGTTGTTCAGGAGGTACAAAAAAATTTTTTTTTAAGTGAAGCAGGGACTAGTCAACTATCCAAATTCCTGGATATCTAGTTAATTAGAATTTGTATATGATATTTTAATTTCTAAGAGAGGAGCTTTACAACCCACTAGGTTGTTCTGAATTTGCTCAATAACAAACTTAGTCTTTCTTTCTGCTATTAAAAACTATGTACCGAATTTTATTAGGAAAACAACTAATTGAGGCATCTAGATGGTAAAATTAAAATTTATTCAAATAATCTAAAAGGTTATTATGACTACCAATGAATATAGAACTATCATACCTTTTATTATCCGTCTTCATTGGTTTCTGAAGCCTTCATAAAAGGTGGTTTGCAGAAACCAATGAAGACGGATAATAGAAGGTATGATAGTTAACGTTTTTGGTTTAGATAAATCTCCACTACTAATTGTTTAATTTTGCAGGGAAGCTCCTAAAGTATTTACTTTCCTAATAAACAAATCTATGTTGTTTTATTACTCTAAACTAAATATTATACCCGCTGCTATGAGAAAACCTAAAACTTCACGTAAACCCCCAAGCCTAGTACCCCTTCAAAAAAAAAAAAAAAAAATAGTCATTCGTATTTATTTAAAAGCGGCATACCTAATTTCTGTAAGAAAAACTGAAAAAAGTAGCATTGCACTGCATTTGTCTGAAGAGAACGAATATGCGGAAACGAGGGGGCCTGCCCAACCCTCAAAATTGCACATTTTGAACATTCATTTTTTCATTCTGCAGTTCAGAATTTCATAAAAATATTTCTCGGCACTGTTAAAACCATGTCGAATTAAAAAATAGAAAGTATGTTTGAAATTGGAGATTCTTCCACAAATATTTGGTTTCTTCGTCGTTCTAGGAAGGGCTGAAATTTGGGGGAAAGGATTTTGATGAAAACCGAAATCAAAGATTATTAATTTATTCGTTGCTATTGTTAAGCCTCCTTCCACATTCGATTTCAGAAAAAAAAAAAAGTTATTCAACGGTTTCCAATAGAAAGCCTAAATACCGACCACAATATTTTAAAATAAGGGCGCCTGTCCAACGCTCTAAGTGTCATTTTGAAATATTCCTCTAGCTCGCGGCCAGTGGTAAAAGTTTCCCAGCCAGAACGTCCTCGGTTCAGCGAGAAAGTGGTTGTCGGAAGGCGCCATGTGGGGGCCTATAGAGGAAGAGAGCTTCACAATAACCCATCCGAACGACGTATGCAGATCCTGTGAAACTCGCCCTTCAAAGTAAAGTGGACGGCACTTCGGCTCTGCACTCTCTACCAGAAGGCTCTTCTCACTTCTAGAAGGATTTCCTTTGGGAAAACAAGATATTCACTTTTGAAAAATTCAATCATCAACAGAATACACTAATCCTAATTAGAATAAGCTGGAAATATTAAAATATCTATCTTTCAAATTTATACACGTGTGTTTTTCGGCGCGCTACAGAGTTCACAACTTAAAAAATAATCTAAAGGGTTATTATTATTTCTACCACCAATTAATATAGAACTCTCATACCTTATATTCTCCGTCTTCATTGGGAGATGTACAGAAACCAATGAAGACGGAGAATATAAGGTATGAGACTTCTATATTCATTGGTGGTAGAAATAATAATAACCCTTTAGATTATTTACAAGACACAGCTAGTCAAGCGAA
>KZ806880.1:1136125-1146172 GCA_000696205.2 Oncopeltus fasciatus
AAAAAAAAAAAAAAAAAAAAAAAAAAAAAAAAAAAAAAAAAAAAAAAAAAAAAAAAAAATGAAATTTTTATCGCTAGGAGCCCATAGCCTGCATGAACGGTGTTTAACTAAAAAGTTCTTATCACTACCTTGATAAGCCCTTGTATATATATATATATATATATATACACTAAATTAAGCTAAAGAATCCCTCGAACTAGAGGATGTTAATATGACAGACACTGGAAAGAGACGGAGAAAAATATTAAATAAATGGCTCAGGAAGTGCTAGGAATCCAGGAGAAACGCAAGAGAATTACGTGGTCCAAAGACGACAGATTAAGTGAAATTGAGCATAGAAGGAAACAGAAACTCAAACTCAACTACAAAGAAAATCAAAGAATCCCTAAAAAAGAATACTACTCGACCAAGGGAACGGCAAGCCTTATTCCGAGTAAAGCTACAAATATTTTATGGGAAAGAAATGAACTGACATAGAAAGCAACAGGCTGGTCAAATAGGAGAACTCTATACTGGCATTAGAAATTAAAGAACTGGCTTTGAACCTAGGAGCTCTAAAGTCTAACAGAAAGATGGGAAGCTGACTGCTGTAAAAGATAATGTATTACTAACATAGAAAGATCATTTGAAGAATCAATTGAAAGAAGAGGCTCAATTAGGAGGAAATGAGCGGTCTCAATATAAGACTATATTGCCAGGTAAAAGCTTTGGATAAATCAAATCTTCCAGATGTGGATATGAAAATGTCAAAGCTGAAAACTCAAAAAACTGCCAGAATGATAGCATGCCAGGGCAGCTGATGCCCATGAGGTGGGGAGAAGGAACAGGGGTCTCATCTGCCTCACAATAAAGAAAGTTTCTAAGATGATTTTAGTTGGGGTTCGGTCAAGGTATATCCAATAAACACAAATTTAAAAAATGTATTTTTTAATAAAGGATTATCTGCCAACATTTCGGCTTACATTGTAAGCCATCTTCAGGACTGCCTATCACGAAGATGAGAGAGGACGTCCTGTCCCTAAGTTCACTTTTTCATGACTCTGATTCAGTCATGGGAAGGTGAACTTAGGGACAAGACGTCCTCTTTCATCTTCATGATAGCCCTGAAGATGGCTTGCAATGTAAGCCGAAACGTTGGCAGATAATCCTTTATGGTATTAAAAAATACATTTTTCAAATTTGTGTTTTTTGGATCTACCTAGACCGAACCCCAACTAAAATCATTTTAGAATAATATCTACGGTCAACAAACTCTCCTTTTTTAAAGAAAGTTTCCTCCACAAAATGCGGAAAGTTCAAGAGCATAGCCAACTCCCGGTCACATATGGTGCCTTCACCTTACATCATGAACAGCATAATGAATCTGTACCACGAAAAAATCCCTGGGCGGTCCCAGGCTGGATACAAAAGACGAAGGAGGTGTGTGCCCTATTTGTGGACTGTTACATCCTTTGACTCAGTAGGCAGAAGCTGTTGTTGGAAAATCATGACTAAACTTGGTTTCCCGGGGAAGATGGTTAAAAACAAAGTCATTAATAAACAACTGAAAGAACTGTATTTTGATACAGGCAAATATTACTGAAGTATATTATATTGAATCAGGACGACAAAGTAATCGTTCTCTCACCTATGATATTTTACCTGGCTTAGGGAAAAGTAATAAGGAAATGTCTCATGACTAAAGAAGGAGTATGTGTTAGTTACTTAGTTGAGCTATCTAGAGCTATGCCTTTTAGCTCTTGATATGATTGTTGATGACAGCGATAGAATCCATCTGCTTACATGTTAACACATTTACGAATTTAAACGTAGTTAATTGGAAAGCCTTCACGTGACAGATAGAGGTGGAGATCAGCGAGGCGTTAAAGACCTAAATAAGATCTGTTGAGGCTACAGAAAAGAAGAAATCTGTCAACAAGTTGACACGGAACTTAGAGAACAATTTAAAAAAGATAAAAAAAGACCAGAAAAAAAAAGAAGAAAGGAGCATAATGTTTCTTAGAAGAAAGTTAAACGACCCCAATATAATGAAAAAGACTCATTAGGGAGGTATTTAGTCACCATGGGCGAGCCCCAACTCAAGGATTCTGATAATGGGTTTGCTGAAGAAAGATTTATATATTTACATTTAATGCATTTTGCATATTTAATACTTATCACGCATTTTGTAAATTCTTGATAAGCTGATTTTGGACTTTATGAAAAACTTTTCAATTGTAGAAAGAGAGAGGACTCTAAAATCTCTCTAAGATTTGTTTGAAGATTTTAGGCCTCTTGAATCGATTTAGTTTACAGATAAATCGATAGAAACAGCAATTCATAAATTGTAATTTATTTTGGCAAAAATTGGGATGCAATACAAAATTTTGAAGAAAAAAAAAAGGCTTAAAATTAGTATTTCACAAAATATCAGCTTATTAAAAATTATAACTCATAATTAATTTTGTTAAAATCTCTAATATAGAAATTTTGAGTAAATCTCTAATATGGATTTTATGAGCACTTTTTAGTATCTTAGTTGATCAAATTCGTAGAGGTCAGGAAGGATATGTGAGCTTCAGGTCCTAGCAAAGGTTGTGTTCCAGCTTCTGGGGATCAGAGATTGAGGACCAATAAAGATAAATATATATATCTATTATTCATGTAATAATCCGAATACTTCTTTTGTGGAAAAGGGGAGTAAGGATTACTCTTATATACTTTATCTTATTATATAAATACCCATATATATACGTGTGTGTGCGTGTGCATTTTATTTTTTTTATTTTTTTGAACGGACCCTATTTTTAGATTAACCTGTTTTTGATGTAGGGCAGCGAATGAATGGGAGAAATTTTTCAAAAGAAGTACCAATATAAATAACTTCATTTCCATTTGCTGGATTCGCTAATGTTTTATGAGGTCGCTGAAAGACGCAGAGACTTCTCAAGTTAAGCAGGTTTTTCATATTTTTTTTTAGTATACAGAAATTCTGTATATCATACTTGTCATAGTAATACCGATATTTCCTTAAACATCCCTGGGGTGGGGGGGGGGGGTGGACCTACTAGTCTTCACCCATTAAAATATTTGATGGGTGGGAAGGCGGTTACTGAGGGTACGTATATTAGCCAATCAAAAATAATCTGTATTAACGCCCTCCATGAATCCTTCTAGATTTATTACTCGATAATTTGAAAGTTGCCTTTACAGATAAAGTGATAGTTTGTCAGTAATGGTTGAAGTAGATATCTTTTCATTAAAATTAAGAAAACTGCCCCCCCCCCCCCAAAAAAAAAAAATAAATAAAAAAAATAAATTAGCATATTCGAGACGCGGTTAAGTTTTTGATGCCGGACGACTTATTTTGCAGGCCATATTGCACGAATGGAAGAACTCCCCCCCATGAAAGTGGTGCTCACTAGCCTTCCCATTATTTGACGAAGTGGCAGACCAAGGCTTAGATGGGTTGATAAAGTGGGTGTGGAAGAAAAAGCAACTGGCTCAGGATCAGATGCTGGGTCAGAACCAAATCGTTGCCGAATAGAGGCTGCTCCACCCGAATGGCAAAGACCCACCCAGGGTTGTTGGGTAGGTATAAATTTATGATCCCACTTTGAACATGGAAGAAACTTATCCCTGCCGGAATGTACAACTTAACTTGCTTAAACCTTTTCTCGTATTCTCCATGTTTATCTAGCAATTAATAGGGGCCAGCGCAGTCTCAAAAAATAATATTAACTACTTTATATCTTTAAAGAATTTAGGTCCACTTCATCTTCAGCTCTTCATTTGACTCAATAATATGACCTTAATTAAGTATGCTTCAGGACACACAGTCATTAAGCAAACTATTGGTTTGAAGAAATAAATTATATCTTACACTTTTCCACTAAAATCTGTTATTTGATTGACTTATGCTTATATTAGTCATGGGAGAATATCATACAGATTAATCATTCAAACTCAGCACGTACCCCTAAAAACAGCAGGACTATTCCTAACCCCTCAACCCCCTACCCATCCGATTTCAGCAATTAACGGATTCATTTAACAGTTTACAAAAAGAATCATTAATACCAAATTTAGTTTCATTATATTAAAAATTGCGCAAGCCAGTTAGCCACACACACACACACACACAATTTTTGTCTCTTTAATGTAGATAAAGATCGGCATTCTGTAATGGATTGGTTAAGATCGTTTGAAAGATTTCAAAAGTTTTGATACTGAATTGAATAGCTTGATTTCACCATAGAAAATTGCCAAAAATCACAATGAAGCGACGAGGATTCCGTTGGGTTGGAATTTTTAAGTCTGGCTCTGCGAATTCGAGGGTGTCCCCTGGGCAGGCTTTTATTGAGAAATTAAATTCCGGCTAGTTCCATTAGTGCTAGAGTAGGGTAGTGACCTGTAGATAACCTCTCCCTCCATGCGGCTAAGTGGTTACATAACCAATATCACTGCTGGGCATAGAGACTCAGAGGGGAAACACACGCTAAGGATATGTTAAGTTTATTCTTGACCAGAGGCACACTGGAGAAGGTGTTATGCCATTACACCTTTTTGAAAGTGTGATTTACCCGCATTCAATGAAGAATGGCATCTAATCAGACCTTGTTGTTGTCAAGAGCACACCTGTAATCCTAGTTAAAACAGAAGCAGTATTGCACCTGGGACTTTTAAGTCCAGTGCAAGTGCTTGTACGGGAGATTAAGTAAATTTTTTAACCTATATTTCTAAAAGGTAAATAAAAATAATAAAATGTATTTATGCTTTTGCATTTATATGTCTTATTAAAACTCATAGTAAAGTTAAGTGATGTTTTAATTTTAGTCTAAGATGATTTTAGTTGGGGTTCGGTCGAGGTAGATCCAAAAAAAACACAAATTAAAAAAAAATGTATTTTTTTAATAAAGGATTATCTGCCAACGTTTCGGCTTACGTTGTAAGCCATCTTCAGGGCTATCATGAAGATGATCACATTTCAGTCATGGAAAAGTGAACATAGGGACAGGACGTCCTCTCTCATCTTCAAGATAGCCCTTCCTCTCTCCCCCTTCATGATAGGCTTCAATGTAAGCCGAAACTTTGGCAGATAATCCTTTATTAAAAAAATACATTTTTTTTTAATTTGTGTTTTTTTGGATCTACCTTGACCGAACCCCAACTAAAATCATCTTAGAACAACTAAATTAATATTTATTATCTTTCTAAGTGTTTTTATTATTATAATTTATGTCACTTCAATTTAAAAAAACAAATAAGAAATGTTCCTTCACATTCATGACAATACGAGAATGGTACATGGAAGTACTTGAACGGTAAAGGAGGTTTCAATTGAAAACCTCGTCGGCGTTCCCCAGCAATGGCGGATACAGCTGCATCCAAAACCACTTTTCCACCGAAGATACTACTATACTTGAGATATTTAGTGGTTTGTCGGAGTTTGATGACGTAATATGTCCCATTTCGCGGCGCCCCGAGATCTCCGGCAAACAGGTTCTCAGTTCTAGCCCAGATCCGAACCTGTTTGTCGAGGGGGGCGCCTCCTCCCTGCACTCACAAGTTTCTTTTTCTATCTTGAGGATTTGATGACTGGAGTAGGCCCGTTCGGATTCACAGTTCCTCCTAGAGCGGTCATTAAAGATTTACTTAAATTTACTTAATAAAAAGAAGAAGAAGAAATATATTTTTATTCTTGGCCCAAAACAATTTTTTTTTACACAAGATGGAAGATGTGGTATGTATACAATAAATAATGTACTATTTACACAAGAAAACAAAAATACAATAAAATTATTAAAGTAGTATATGCTGATATTGTCTAGGTTTGAGGCGTCGCTGGGTGACTGCTCCGAGACGGAAGGTGGCAGCTCCTGAAGACAGCGGCAGACGTTCATGGTGTTTGTAGGTGAGGTCCTGGATGTGANCAATGTAAGCCGAAACGTTGGCAGATAATCCTTTATTAAAAAAATACATTTTTTTTTAATTTGTGTTTTTTTGGATCTACCTTGACCGAACCCCAACTAAAATCATCTTAGAATAATATCTACGGTCAACAAACTCTCCTTTTTTATCATATCATTTTCCCGTTTTAGGCCCAGCAGTCTCTGACGACTAGCGCACTACCCTACTCCAGAAACAGTCATTAACGCGGTGTCGTGGAGGGAGGCGAGGTGCGTTCATTCAAGATGGCCACTGGAGATAACCTTCCTCCAGCTAAGGGGAGCAAGGTCGGGCTGGACAGTAGCTATCCCCCCCCCCCTACAGGAAGTCTAGCTTCACACTTCTTCTAGTTCTACTTACAACGGAATACCATCGCTCTTGCCTGGCAACTTTTAGTGCATTTACTAGCAAGAGTAAAGTCCATCTTTAAATTTGTTTATGTCCACACCAGTGCCACACGCCACCGTCAGCAGATGGTCAGATAAAGTGAAGTAACAAAAAAAAAAAATAGATGGGCATGGGAGAGAAAGCACACACAACCCTACTCCCAGACATGAAGCTGCTATTCCATAAAGTGTGTCTTAGCGTTGAGCGTGTAGTAAAAGGCCTTATAGTTTGTTGTGGAAATAGAAGGGTTTTATATGCTTTTGTACAGTGAGAATGTGTTGTTCAGAATGAAGAATTTAAAAAAAAAAAAATTGTTAGATGATTTTAGTTGAGGTTCAGTCATGGTAGATATAAAAAAAAAAATTTTAATATTTGTACCCCTCAGTCATGGAAATGTGAACTAAGAGACTGGACGTTCTCTCTCATCTTCATGATAGCTCTGAAGATGGCTTACAATGTAAGCCGAAACGTTGACAGATAATCTTTTAAAAAATTACATTTTTTTAAATTTGTGTTTTTTGGATCTACCTTGACCGAACCCCAACTAAAATCATCTTAGANATTCAATTATAAGGCGTTTTTACAGTATATTGTCGACCTGGAGGGATTGAATCGCCTAGTCCCACCATGCACACCCTCGCTCACAGGTCGGACACTTCACTAAGAACTCACTAAGGTCTACACGACTAAACAAGGAGCCAATTATATGGGGTCGGCTCGGTGCTGTGGTTTGCCTCGTGCGGGACATGGCCTCCTGTTCGTGCCCCTTCCGTCGCGGGCGGACTGTCCACCTCCATATTTCGCTGTACGTAAAAGTCACGTGAGTCAATTACTCAAACAAGCACACATAGATAGTTCTGAACGAACATTAGAATAAAAATATATTTTTAAATCAAAATATTTTTTTAGCTTTCCTAAAGTAAAGTGGAAAAGATTTTGAAGAACTTTAAAAATGCCTTTTTATTTTACTGAAGTAAAATATTTCGATTACGCAAAAGAATTACATTTTTTAAGTAATATTCTCAATGTATGGTCGATTAAAGAAAAATGTGTAAATACTACATTTGCAGCTAGTAGAAATTTATTATGTATTATACTATATAACTGAAATATTAATGAAGGAAAAGTAAGCCGAGATAACCTCGAGAGCAGGCCAGTGGGAATATACTTTCATGTAGCACAAAGCTAGCTATAAAAGTCTTTATGGTCTTCAACTTTATAGCAGTAAGCGTTTTACATATAATATAACCTCAGTTCATCTCCTCAAGGTGTGCTGCGCACTAAAGTTGTGTCGTTAAATTGTACGGCGCCCAGGAATAATGTATCATCCTTGAACAAGGTACGCTGCATATATATGTATATTATAGATTTACTATAATAGTAAGCGTCCACAAATTAGTCACTAAGTATTCACTAGACGAAAATTCCAAAAATATCTTCACGAAAATCACCGTTGGTCGAATTTGCAAGTAAATTTCATTTATTTCATTAAGGATAAGCCTGGATAAGAGTGAATGGTTAATCTGATTTTAGAAGCCGGAGAAGACAATTTGAGTAACCATAAATCCATAAACACTTCTCACTTGACCTTGTAAAGAAGTTACTTCTTTGCTGAGGTTTTGTACATCGTGCGATGACTTTTTCTTTTTTTTTCTTTTTTTTTTGTGTTGACCGTGGGGTCAACTAGGGCTCTGGAATACCCTATACAGAAAAGTGAAAGAACTATTCAAAATTCTTAGCTAAATTCTCAAATTTTCAATAATAAATAAACGTATTGTGTATAAACCATACGAAATTAAATTTTGCACATATATATTAGCTGTAAGTAATTTATATTTTATATTTCTTTACTTACTAATAAGTTAGTAAGGGTGGTAGTTTCGATTGTTAGCTTTAATTAGTAGAGGTAATTATTTGCTACAATAAATTAACTTTAATTTTAATTATTATTGACCCGTAGCCTATAACACCCTGGTTTGAAAGTCTTGTTGGACGAGAATGACTCTCAAACGCAACAATAACTTGCAGATCATATAAATGTGACACGAGATTTATATTTGATAGAAATTATATTGATTCCATTTATTTGAAAGCCACGAGAAAGATGTACAAGGCCGGAAAGTAGGTACATCACCAACAAAATTTACAAGAATAAAAATAACCCCGACGAGCCAGAGCTTCGTATTTCTTTAGTAGCTTTGTTGATAAAAATTGGTATTTGAGCTTCCTACGTCATATAAACCCCACACTTATGGAATACATGAATCATCTGCCGATAATGTTATTTGTTGTACGTGTTCTCCTAACCAGACCCATGCTAATCTTTGAAAGCTCCAGTGACCCAGATAGCTATGTCCATCATTTATTTCTCAATAGCCTTTAGTTTTAGCAAAAAAAAAAAAAAAAAAGTGTACTGATAGACTAAATATTTCTTTAAAGATGTCATTTTTATAAATAGCCTCTAGATTACGTCTGATTTACTCAGAATCTCCCAATATGACTCAGGCCATGCCAGCTACAAGTTCTTGCAGCGGACACCGAAAGAGATGGCGGTCAGCCAATATTGGACTTACTTCCGTTCGAATTTCCAGAGAATCCTAGGTCTAGAGGATCCTAATTTGATCTTTCATTTTGAAGCAACCAATCATTCTTTTTTGTTTTACTAGTTTTACCAAAAAATTTTTAAGATAAATATTTATGAATATAATAAGATGGTTGATTGTCTACCTCCATTAAGGTACAAAACCAGCCATGGCGACCCTCATACATCGACTGAATTAATCAGCTTAAGTGATAACGTGAGTCATTCGCTGTTATCTATTTCTATTCATAATGAAAAATGGGAAGTCTGTTTGGTTCGCTCAGCTCCTGCGTGCACAGACTTTTCCTGTTGCAGCTTTAGCCTACTTGCAACAACCTTTTTCAGGACAACCTTTTTCCTTTCAAGCAGTTAGGGTTGTCCAAGCCGGACAACTACAAACTGACCAGTACCTACAGTACCAAAGTACTTACTACTGGAGTATTTAGTTATTTATGAGGAAATTGCCATAATCCTACATTCATATGTTCACATAGATGAACGTGTAGGGAACGGGAACATATGTTTAATTCCCTACAATCCTGTAAGATAACTTTTTATTTCAGAAAAAGTCTGATTACATTACATCTACATAGCAAGATGCAGCATGAAGAATATTGGGTCTTATTATATTAATTGTTATATTATATTATAATTTCATTCATACTATATTTATATATATAACTATTATATTGTGCTTATAATTAAAATAGGAACTTTGAATTAATGATTGTACAAGTATTTTCTATTAACTTCTTCATTTAAGGGCTGCGTAATTAAAAGAGATTTGCTACGTTTCATTCAAAATATACTTAAATAAGAATAAATTGGTAATACAATCTCAAAATCTAGTTACGATGAGATTTATAGACGAGATAGCTAAGGCTGTCCCTGGGATGGCCGGGAAGGAAGAGTTGATAAGGTGTTCAGGTAGCGTAAGTATACTCATAAATATTCTATTTAAATAGAGTTTTTCGTAAGTTGCTTGTAAAGCTCAATGTTAGAAAACTAAATTTTTTACCTACTTTCTTCTATAAAATTTTTTATAGAACCCTCTCCTCCTCCATCGATTTCGACCAAAAATAAATTCGTCCAATGCAAAAAAAAAAAAAAAAAAAAAAAAAAAAAAAAAAAAAAAAAAAAAAAAAAAAAAA
>KZ806880.1:1177905-1190285 GCA_000696205.2 Oncopeltus fasciatus
ATATATATATATATATATATATGTGTGAAATATATTTTGAAATATTTGCATTCTTCAGAAATTGGAATGATCACAAGAACTTATTTATTCTTATCCCTAGATCATTAAAGAATGATTAAGCATGTAATATTTTTATGTTCAAAAGGAGAGTTATTTGACCGTAGATATTATTATTAGGTGATTTTAGTTGGGGTTCGGTCAAGGTAGATCCAAAAAAAAATACAAATTTAAAAAAAGTGTATTTTTTTAAAAGATTATCTGCCAACATTTCGGCTTACATTGTAAGCCATCTTCAGGACTGCCTAGCATTAAGATGAGAGAGGACGTCCTGTCCCTAAGTTCACATTTCCATGACTGACTTAGGTATGTTTGGGTTTTTTTTTTTTGGGTCTACCTTGAATGAACCCCAACTAAAATCATCTAACAATTTCTTTTTTTTTTAAATTCTTCATTCTGAACTTAACATCCTCACTGTACAAAAACATGTTGAATACAGACAGTGACAGTGAACACATGTATTTGGCCAGAAGATGGACAATGTCCGAAAGCGCTCGCCAACAGAAGATGGTTTGCAGAAACCAATGAAGACGGACAATGGAAGGTATGACAGATATATTTTCTTGAATAGGTTTAGACTAATAAATAAATAGATAGAGCTTAATCTTGTACTTCTGTACATAACCCTATTGATAGTTATAAATTGATTACATATGTACAAGGCTAAACTCCTTCTAACTTGTTAGTCTTATTCTGAAGAAGAGAAAATATATTCTTTAAAATATTAGACTAGTTTACATTATTGTTCCAAATTATTTGACCAAAATCTTCATTAGCCTACAAATATCTTTCTCTCTCTCTCTCTCCATACATATATCTATGGTTTGAAGATTATTGAGGATCGTGATAAAATAATTTTGTACAATTAATTTTCTTTTGGCCAATATTCGAGATTATATTTTTTTTCTTCTTCTGGGCTGAAAATACACACAAATAAATATTTATACAGCTGTGATTTGATTAGTAATTATAAAATCAATAATATATTGTATTACATTTAATTTTGTCATATATAAGTAATCTAAGCATTGTTTTTTATATATTTTGATTGCTTCAAATTGAAATTTCAGAATATTAAAAAAAAAATTGTATTCAATTATTTAAAACATAATCTAGAAATATTGGCCTGACTACAAAAGGTGTGATAGTTCTATATTCATTGGTAGTGGAAATAACCTTTTAGATTATTTACCTTTAACTGGAAAAATATTTATTTGCAGCATCGCCTTCTGTTCTAATTTAATGTAATATTACAGATCCATTTTCAAAACTAAAACATAATTTCATTTATTAAGGGATATAAAACTTATACATTTATATGTCAGTTAATTTTTTATTTTGACTTAAAATTATTATTCGAGAACAGCAACTGATGCTAGTGCTTATTTATAAATTTTACAGAATTCCAAACAAATTTAATAACAAAACTTTTCTAATAAAAAAATATTCCTTAATTTAGCTCAACAGCTAATCCTCCTTATCAACTGTTATCTGTCCTTGTGAAACTTATCATTAGTAGTGTTTCCTTTTTGTTATAAATATTTTTACAATGTTCCGACCTTAAAATTTTAATTTCATTAACTTTTTCGCCATCAATAAAATATAACATTAAATATAGCGAAAACAATTTTATTTTTATTTTTGTGTGCGCAAACACAAAAACTCTCAACTGTCTATTCATATGTAATAAAATCCCACACACACATTCACATCTTCGTAATTTCGGCATGATTATTGAAAAATACGTGGTCACAGAAACATCTAATTGTATTCAAGGGCACAAAAAGCTGATCATGCCACAGGCAATAATGACACTTGACTAAACATTCATTACTCATTGATTGCGTGGTGTTATATTCATCACGCAGTTATCATTACGACAGTTGGCTTTTTATTAAATTCATCAAATTCATGTCAAGTGCCGCATGCTATATACCAAATTCTGGACTTTAGGGTTTTATAAGTATTTTAATAGATCCACGCAAGAGAAGCTACCGATTCTAGTTGGAATCAATACACTAAAGAATCAAAAAATAAGATTTTAAAGCAATAAATGCAAGGGAATAGAATTAAAAAATCTTACTGTCTCAGCTGGAACTAGAAATATATATAAAATAAATAAAACTTTTAAAAATAAATAAAAGTAAATTAACGAGAGTCATTTAAACCGCTTGACAATGTCAGCTCCTTCGAGCATAAGACGATTTATTCGTCTTTCTCATGGGTTAGACTATCGCTAGTGTGTTGGGAATTTAATAAGTTATCCAGCTCGTCCCGGTAGTGTAATGGAAGCATACCGACCCGGAAAGCAGGAGATCCGGGTTTGAGTCCCGGCTGAGACAGTAAAATTTTTATATTCTATTCCCTTGCATTTATTGTATAAAATTTATGTGGGATTAAATACGACAACAAATACAATATTTATAATANAAATTTAAAAAATGTATTTTTTTTAAAAGGTTTATCTTCCAACGTTTCGGCTTAACATTGTAAACCAATTCTGTATGCTGTAGAAATACAATGTCACGAGAATACTATAATAATTGACAATAATATAATAGAGAATTATAAAAATGTATATTTTATATAACCAATGTGATAATAATGTGATAATTGATATCATATTACAATATTGTAATTCCTTATTATATTATTGTCAATTATTATTGTATTCTCGTGACATTGTATTTCTACAGTCCTGAAGACATACAACGTTGGCTGATAATCCAAAAAAAAAATAAATACATTTTTTAAATTTGGGTTTTTTTTAATCTATCTTGACCGAACCCCAACTTAAATCATCTAATAATAATATCTACAGTAAAAAAAAACTCTCCTTTTTAACTCATCCTTAATGTTTTTCCCCTGAAATGGGAACTGTTTTTTTTTTTCATTTTCACATTACCTGCACACTACACGTGTCTGCCTCTTTGCGCTACATATTTTATGGATGTAGATTTTTATCTGTGCTTCATGAGCGAACAGATGAACTACCAATAAGTTCGATTATGTTGCATCATAGGAAGTAATCGCTCTTCTAATGATTCGTAAGGTACGCAGGACTAAGTTGTCTCAACACTCTGGCAGCCAGTAAGGAATACGATAAGGGTGGTTTCTCCGATGTAGGCCACTGATAAGATATCATTGTGAATCACTCCTCTCATTTCATTGGCAATTTCAATGGTTTATCTACTCATTTCCGCGACTTCAAAAGCACTTGCTGCTCGATGAGTTGTGTTAATTGCCTCATATAACAGCCCGATAAGAAGAAAGACATACACTCAGCACTACGAATCAATTTGTGCAAACTTAATGTGTAAAAAGAATTATTATATTCGACACACTTGCCATCTTAACAACCTTCTCCTTGACAAGGGTGCGGAAGCCTTTATTCTCTACCCAAAGATTATGAAACTTATGACGGTAGGGAATAGAACAGAACCCAGAGGAATTGGATGTGCCAAAGGTATAAACATGTATATAAATGTATATAAAATGCCAAGCAACAAGTAAAAGACCGTCACAGAGAAGCAAAAAAGATTTACCACGATAAATTGACATGGACGTACATATATAAGGAAAAATGATAAATTTATCTTACACATTGGAGTTGAACGTAAAAGAAAGGCCATTAAGCCTCTGTACTGGCCATTAAAAGAAGTGAAAAAACCATTGTTTATACGATAAAAAAATCTTCCGAAATATTTATTTTCGTTATAAGAATAAATATATAATTAATAAAAATTCATTTCATGCATATTATATTATATTAACATTTTCGTAACAACAATTAAAATGAAGACATCAATGTTATAAATCTTGCTCATCTACTTAACCCTTATCCCATTAATTTAAACCAAAAAGGAAATGAAGCTTAATTCAGAATTTGAGTTATATATATTTTTAAAATAATCATACTTGCTTATTTTAAGAATTAAGAAATTGCATTCTTAAATATATCTCTTAACATGCATTTAAAAAAAAAAAAAGTAGTATAAATGTCATAAAATAATATTTTTCACTTATTTATCTATTTATTCATATTTTTACCCCCTGACTGATTCTGTATCTCTATTAATCATGGAAAAAATCAATTAATTTTAAAACACTGCACTGATTTATTTTTGAGTGATAATCAAATATCTATTATAACGAAATACTCCTTATATATCTATATTATATATANGCTACAAGCGTTTTTCAACTATTTCAACTATTGTAGAATATATTATATTATATTTGACACTCATTATGGTGAATGAAATATATATATATATATACACACAACTACATAGTTACATATCTAAGTAGCATTCACAGTCAGCACTTTATTTGTACAAAAAAGAAAAATCCGTCACTTAGGAGTTGTGTAATTTAAGCAGATTTATCTTGTTTCATCAGAGATGTTTAAATAACATTTATTTATTTTACTCTTTAATATATTACCTCCAATGTGATTCCGTGACCATATTATTAAAGTGTGCAAGAGAATTAGCATAATGAGAACTTCTTGATTTGAATCGGTCTGAAGAATTAGAATGATAAGGGTTCTACAATGAAATCATGAGAATATTATTTGGATACGGTCTCGTACAAGACTCCGTCACGCAGGAGCTGCGCAATGGAAGCAGATTTCCCATGTTTCATTAAAGTGGGATATAAATAAGAATTTTTATTAAAAAATTTTAAAATGAATTATTAAAATTTTAATTATAGTTAGTTCAATGTGGGATCGGTGAAGATCCGTTGAACCTTTTCAAAAGTCGCGTTTGTGGTGCCGATGGGAAGTCTGCGAAAAGGAAATGTAATTTTGTTGATTTTTGACCGGGGAATGAGCTTAGGCAAAAACCATTTGACTGCATTCTCAGAGGTTTCAGACTAGCTGGTTTTAGTTCCCAAATTAACTATGGATTCAAACTGAATATTGTTTGTGGGTCTTTGGTGACTTCTAACAGACATTCTTAGCAAATATAACAATTAAATTAACGGCAGAGTAACATGAATGATTTCTAAGATGATTTTAGTTGGGGTTCGGTCAAGGTAGATCCAAAAAAACACAAATTAAAAAAATGTTGGCAGATAATCCTTTATTAAACAATACATTTTTTTAAATTTGTTTTTTTTTTGGATCTACCTTGAACGAACCCCAACTAAAATAATCTTAGAATAATATCTACGGTCAACTAACTCTCCATAAATGATTTCGGAGCAGACAGAAGGATTTAAATTGTCCGGATCCGAAGGGGGATTGTTTTCGGGGGTGGTGGAAGATATTCCACGATATTCCACCCCTTGACCTGGACATCTTCCCCGGCAGGTAGAACGCATTCTTAGACGGGTCCTCAGATTTCCTCAGATTACAACGGTTCAGCTGAGGAGTGTGGGACCTGTCTAGCTGGCATCATGTCTCCCTCCATTCTTCACCAAGGAAACTATTTTCCCCTCAGACAAATTCAGATATAATCTTAGATTGAATTCCCATTACTGAGGAAATATTTTGCAGATAAGGAAAATATAAATATTTAATGAGAGGGAATAGAATAAAAAAAATCTATCTGTCCCAGTCAGGACTAGAACCTGGATCTCCTGCTATCCGGGCCGGTGCATTTAACAATTATGCTACCAAGACGAGCTATATATCTCAATAAATTCCCACCACAATAGCGAAAGCCTAACCCACGAGAAAGACGAGAACATCGTCTTAAACTCGAAGGAGATGACATTGTCTAGCTATTTGTCAACTCTCGTTATTTACTTTTTTAATTTTTCTTAATAAATATTTATTTGGTTGTGGTTTTTTATCCCACGTAAATTTTAAACAATTAATGGGAGGTAATACAATTTAAAAAAATCTATTCTTAGATGGTTTTAGTTGGGGTTCGGTCAAGGTAGATCCAAAAAACAAATTTAAAAAATGTATTTCTGAATAAAGGATTAGCTGCCAACGTTTCAGCTTACATTGTAAGCCAACTTCAGGGCCATCATGAAGGTGAGAGAGGACGTCCTATCCCTAAGTTCACATTTCCATGACTGGGATAATCCTTTATTAAAAAATACATTTTTTAAATTTGTGTTTTTTGGATCTACCTTGACCGAAACCCAACTAAAACCATCTAAGAATAATACCTACGGTCAACAAACTTTCATTTTTTTTTAAATCTATCTATCCCAGCCAGGACTCGATTTTTTTAAATTCTATTCCCTCTCATTAATTGTTTAAAATTTACGTGGGATAAAAAACCACAACCAAATAAATATTTATAAATAAGGAAAATATATTTCTACATTTCTATAAGCAGCTCTGTTGATAGCTAAACAACGTAGTGAATCACAAATATTAGTATTTGCTATATATATGGTTGGATCTTAGGAAAAATAAAGACCGGAAAATATTGTATAGAGCAGAAAATGAATGGGATTGGGTGAGTTTGTTTTAAATGAGTGGGTGGGGGAGAGTCTGACACGCAGAAGCTGAGTCTACTAAGCATATTTCCAATATTTCTGAAAAGTAATGAGGGCAAAGGGTGATATTGCTAAGGCTGAGGACTGGCAAGTTCTGCAGAGAGAGAGGGAAGTATAATGTAAACTTCCTAAGATGATTTTAGTTGGGGTTCGGTCAAGGTAGATCCAAAAAAACACAAATTTAAAAAATATATATTTTATAGTCATTTGTGTGCGTACTTTGAAAAAAATATATTGCCCCCTAGAATTATAGGACTCTGACGCCTAAATCACATAAATGAGTACTTTTTATGGAAAATGGCATGGATCCTTATTAAGTAATAAAAATTTCTATTTCANAACTACCAACTACTACCATCTACCAACTACCAACTACCAACTACCAATTACCAACTACCAACTACCAACTACCAACTACTGACCAACTACTCAGTTGGTAGCTAATTTGGGGGAGGGCCCGACAGCCCACGGAAGAGACCCGGAGAAGTGGAATTCCTTCCCGCTCCTTTATCCGTGTACACCACGCACATTTTCCATATAAACAGAGAGTAAATGACTAATTCTATCTTAGCTTGGAAGGGGAAATGCGAACAATAATCATGGTTACTGAGACTGGCTTTTTTCCGGGCACATGCCTTTCTTAACACTAATTTTTTTTTATAAACTTTTATTTATTTATTATATTCTGTTAAATAAAAAAAAATTTTGTAATTTGATTAAAATGAAATTAAAATTGACATTCAATGTCAATCACATGAGGAGAGAAGGTGACCAATGACACCACTCTCAATAACACTAATTAAGCGAATATTCTACGATTATATATTTTTAATCTCTTCTTAATTATTAAGTGGATTTTTCAACCAGTTGAAATAGAAAGCATAAATGTCGATTTAATTGTCTAATTAATTAATGTCTATTTTTAATAAAACAGGTGGCCTTAAAAATGTAACAGAATTCAAATTTTTGAAAATTAAATTTTATACTAATTACGTTCTACAAATTTTTTCTTAACGCTAACAATATTGAAGATATTACGTTTTAGAGCTTTTTGAGGAGAGGTTAGTCAGGGATTCAGACTTGGGAGCTGAAGAATGAAAATCTACTTTGTACACAAAAAAGTTTTTATTAGATGATTTTAGTTGGGGTTCGGTCAAGGTAGATCCAAAAAATTAAAGAAAGTGTATTTTTTTAAAGTGTACTTTTTTTTACAGATCATCTTTTAAAAAATACACTTTTTTTTAAATTTGAATTTATTGAAATTGAATTTATCATCTACGGTAAAAAAAAAAATCTCCTTTTAAATAGTTTTTTTTTTTAATTTTCCCCAACATTATGGCCAAAACTTCAGGCGAATGGGTTGATGGGGAGAGATAGGAGTCTACTCAACACTAACAAATCAGTCATGGTCTTAAAAATTGTGTAATTTTTTAACAGTTGAATTGTTGTAAGCTACTAGAAGAGGCAAGGCGTTCAAAATTCTAGCTTACAAAGACTGGCTGCGTAAAACTTTAAGAAAATGAATATCTGAAATTTAAATTTTTCACCTTTCTTTAAACTTTTTGTAACTCAAATATTAATGAAAGATTTTTAATTTCAGTCTTCATCTCCCATGATTTCGGTCATTGAGGCTGAAATAAACTCGTTTAAAACGGTTTCTAGAAAGAAGCTTAAATATTTAATTATGTTAATTTCCTTTAATAATTACGGCGTGTGTGTGCTGGAGAAATTAGTCAGGGTTACGGCTAATTCCTAAAATGGATTAGCAGGATCAGGAAAATAAAATACTCCAAAATTGTTGGGTAATTTTTTAAAATTTAATTTCGCGATAGTGATGTCTCGAGAAATCTCCTAGGGAGGTTTTTGGTCACACCTTAGAGTGCAGAGCTAAACTGAGAGTATTTAAAGGCTTAGCTTTAACTATTAACATATTAGTCTTGCACTGAAGAAAAGAAAATATATCCTCTAAAATGATTTTAGTTGGGGTTCGGTCGAGGTAGATCAAAAAAAACACAAATAAAAAAATGTATTTTTTAATGAAGGATTATCTGCCAGGCAGATAATCCTTCATTAAAAAATACATTTTTTAAATTTGTGTTTTTTGGATCTACCTCGACCGAACCCCAACTAAAATCATCTTAGAATAATATCTACGGTCAACAAATTCTCCTTTTCTAAACTTCCTAGTTTCGTACTTAAGTAATACTGCTACAAGCGTTTTTCAACTATTTCAACTATTGTAGAATATATTATATTATATTTGACACTCATTATGGTGAATGAATTGTATAATGGAATAGTATATGTTGAATATTTTCTCAGTTTCACCATTCCGCAAATTTTCCTGTTTCCAATAGCGTTTCATCAGTTTTTAGATAACTAAACGTTTATCTAATAAAATCAGTAGGGCTTACTGTCATTGAACTTGTTGCGTATGCATGAATGTACGTAAATAATTTGAACATTTTAAGAAGATATGTCTAAGCAAAAAATATTTGAAATAAATTATGTTATAAATCCATTATGAATTATTTTATTATCTCATCATCTATACTTTCAAAGTTTAATTTAAATCCTAAATCAAACTTACTATTCTTTATTGAAAACATCAATTTTACTATCAACGATATGGGTCTATGTTTTTCGATTTATTAGAATATTGTTGATGAAAATAAGCAGAAATACTTCCATGTCAAATTACAATCGTGAATAGGATAGACTTTGTTCTTTCTTCATTTAGTGAAATATTATTTGAAAAAAAAAAAAAAACCTTGTAATTGCAACATAAGAAGGAATCTCACTATTCATATTTATATTTAACGGAACTTTTTGAGAAAATGTTAATTCTTTTTTTTTCTATATTTATTTTATATCTTATTGATAGGAAAAATAATTTATACCAGGGGACTGAAAAACATCTAAGAAGTACAAGATTGGATCAAGGTTGTAAGAGAGATAATCAAATGAAAGGCAAATTTTTTTTTTCTTCTTTTTTGCAGGAGATATGGTATTTGTATAAATGAAAAAATATCAATATGAGATTATGTTTCTAGGCAATTCACAGTCAGTATTTCACAGGAAAGTTATATCAGTATTACCAGAAGCATCGGAGAGCGATCGAAAAGTTTCGGAAGTCACTATCGACTCGGATGACTGCATACAAAAGAGTTTTCATCGAATTTTAGAAGATCCTTCTAAATCTTATGTATCAAGCTAAAAATCTTAAAAGATTTCCCGTAAGGAAATCAAGCTATTCACGTTGGTATAATGACGGGGAAAATAACAGACAGATTTATTTTGAAAAATAACAGATCTTTGCGATAGCTATTTACAGATAGATGGGTTTGTTAATGGTCGGCCGAGGGGGAGTTCAAAGTTTTAACCGTAATATCATCATTATTAAAAGAAATATAGTTAACATAATTTTTTTTAAAAGAAAGATTTATAACACTTATATATTGTATAAAAAAATTAAATGTATGTATTAAAACTGTTTAAGAATGTATTTTCGAAGTAATTGTGGGTTCAGCTATTTTAAAATATAGAATCCGAATTCGGTATTTAGTCTTTTGCTACCCCATGGAAGAAATCATATTTGGTTGAAACCGGATGATGGAAATGGGGTTAGGGGGGAATTTAAAGGGTTAACCAAAATTTATAATGGTAATATCTTCAATGCTATATGGATAAGGAGAATGTTTAAAAAACATAATGGGCGTAAAAAGAGTAAATTTTAACGTTCACGTAGGCTTCGACGGTCGTCAGAAGTATTTACCGTTTCTTCTTCCGGGTCGGACCGTGTCAAATTGGTGTTAAATGCCGAGCTTTCGCACATCATGTGATGGCTTCTTCAGGGCTGAAAAGAGAATGAGAGTTGTAAAAGAGAAATTTTTAAAAAATATACCGCCTGGATTTTAAAAATCTCTCTTTTACAACTCTCATTCTNTATATATATATATATGCTTTCTAGTATCCCAAATACATTATACCTGAAAAAAAAAACATAAAAACTTTTGAATGGGTTATACTATACACATTTTTCCCGAATTTCTCTAGGAGAAATCAATCTTATCACGGTCCCATGTCGTATTTATGCTACTTTTGCCAATCCTCAGGGTGTCAGATGGGGCGAGTGGGATAACTGTGTACCTGGGTGTTGCCAACGAAGGCTGACCCGTCCTGTTGCTATACACAGTTGAGTTTGGAAGGGGAGGAGGGGGGCATGTGGGCTTTGCTGTTCAAGTAACGCCGAGGCCAATGTGGGTTACATCTACCGGAACCTGCTCAGGGCTTCAAAATATCGCCACTATTCTAAAATTTTCGTATTTAGTGAGGACTGTATAAAAAAGAAAAAAAAAAAAAAAATTCGACCGTTCTGGGCAGTCCTTGAAATTTTGATGACAACAGCAGATTTCAATCCATATTACTTGCTTTAATAATTCCTGAAATTTTAACGCTAGAGCGCGAAGGGATAAATTGTGTGTGTATATATACTTTTGAACAGATCATATTTTTAGCTTCTCCAATGTAGGATCAACGAAGATCAGTTCAAATTACTCAAAAGTATTTTTATGGTACCAACGTGAAGGGTTTAATTTGCTATAAATCAGCTATAAAGATTTAACTTTAAAATTAAAGTTAACCACAAAATGGATCTCCAAATTAGGGGCTTTAACCTCTAAAGAAATGTATAGAAATCTATAGTTTTCCTTCCCCTTTCGTTATATCTCCATTATTTGTTGTTAAAACAGATTCCATTTTAGATTGGTTCATTTTTTTAAAAATATGTCATGCAGTTCTATACTAAATAATATCATTAAAAATATATTTTACCACTAAATATTAAAAATGAATAAACTCTTTTAGTATATTTACAGTGTTTCTTAAATTAATATTTTATATTTGATATTGACTTTTCTTTAGTGATAAGTGTGAGCGGTGCTTCTCAGGATTTATTATTCATTGTAGTTAGCTGTTGTTCCAGTTTAGGCCAAGGATAACCTCACTGGTGCATCTATTAGGAGCCACCCCGATTCTAGTGTGATATTCCTAAATTTTTGCTGAATATGATGCTGACTTGTTGTTCATAGTGATTTTGACTTGTTGATTGGCAGTGATTACAAAGTATTACACCAGCTATAGGAAACACGCCTGTTCTCCTACAGTGAGTGGCTGACCTTATGCTACTGACAATTACTGTAGATCTCGTTGAAGGTTACTGCAGACTTATAGATTCCAATAGTAATTCATTACTTTTATATTTAGCGTTTACATAAACACACACTCAGAAGCACGCCACGCACATACAAATATATATCTGTAATGCAACCATTTAAGTTTATGAAAGGGCTGTCTAAAGGTAGCCACCCAATTGTAAATATCCATAGCTCTGTTCAGACATGATTTCCCGACAAAAGCTTGCACTGGGAAGAAGAATTGATTTTTGAGTAATGCAAGACAAAGGATAAAGTAACCCACAATCTGGCTTAACCAATATGAATTTTGTATTTTCCTGTAAACCTTCTTTCTTTCTAATCCCATTATAATAAAAGTAAAATTATTCTTCGAAGGGTTTCCAATAAAAATATTATATACCGAAAATATTCAAAAGGAGAGTTTGTTGACCGTAGATATTATTCTAAGATGATTTTAGTTGGAGTTCGGTCAAGGAGATCCAAAAAACACAAATTTAAAAAATGTATTTTTTAATAAAGGATTATCTGCCAACGTTACGGCTTACATTGCAAGCCATCTTCATGATAGCCCTGAAGATGGCTTGCAATGTAAGCCGAAACGTTGGCAGATAATCCTTTATTAAAAAATACATTTTTTAAATTTGTGTTTTTTGGATCTACCTTGAC
>KZ806880.1:1229898-1261732 GCA_000696205.2 Oncopeltus fasciatus
ATAATAGTATTTTTATACTATATTTATATATAACATAATTATATTTTTATTCATTGTAGCAGCAAACTATTTACTCAAATGTTCAATAGACCATGAATAAAGTCTTGGCCATTAATGCAAACTTAATCAAAATAAAATTATATGCAACCTTCTATCAATATAAACTAGTAGTTGTTGAGTTATAGACTATAATTAATAAATAATAATAAATAGATGATAATAAATAATAAATACAAATAAAGATTATTATTTTAGATTTTTATAATATGAAATATGTTGAAGGAACACTTAAACTAACTAGTTTATTCTTCAAAATCATAGGTATTTAATATTTGTAGTTTTTTAAAATCTCTTGCTCAAACACTCAGGGTCATGTAGGGAGAAGTTGTCCACAGATCACCACCCTAGGCATAGGTCAGTAATTTATTTCTCAATAAAAGCCTGTAGAACCTATAGTCAGGTATATGGTACAGAATATTTAAGATCATCAAGTTTAAGAAATAATTGCTATATTATTAATTAACTTTAAGAAATAATTGCTATATTTAAAAAAAAAAATTGTAACATCCTATATAAACTCATTAAGAGAGGTACTATCCACAGATATTTGATATAATTTATATTATAATTTAACTTGATATATTACGATACAATTTAACCCCATTTATTGGTGAGTTAAATATTCTTGTTACTATTAATAAACCATTTGAATAAAATTTAAGGGTCAGAAGGTTGAAAATTTTATAACATTAAACAGGTTACAGGTTAACCATTGCTATGAAAGATGCCATTTTTCTGAGAACAGAATATTCAGAGAAATAATCTTTTTATGATCAACTATTATTTTATTTATTAAATTATATTATAAGTTTCATTCCACTTAATTATGTCTGATAGATCATTAGCAAATGATCCTAATACAATTTTTAAGCTTCTCCTTCTTTTGTGCTCACATGCTTTTGAGCTCCTAATCTATTTTAATTCCCCGTCGACTCAAACGAAGATGGCCCCGTGACCTCCTGGGGACATAGCCTGTAAATAATTTGAGAGTGGTGTCATTTGACACCTTCTCTCCTAATGCGATTGACATTGAATGTCATTTTTTAAATTTCATTGTAATCAAATTACAAAATGTTTTTTTTATTTAAGAGAATATAATAAATAAATAAAAGTTTATAAAAAAATCAAAAAATCTATTTTAATGTTTTTAAGACCTTAATATATAATATTTAAATGTTGCTTACTGTTATGTTGCATTTAAATGAAAGTTATCGGTACTGGACTTTAAATAAATTTTTAATCATGCACCATATTTCAGGTTAACTCCTATTCTTAATACGATTCAACTGATTAGAAAAACATATTTTGAAACTAATATTTCTATCAGAAAAAATTTAGTTCTTCCAGTTATTTATTACAAAGGAATGTAATAAAATTTAGAGCTTAAGGTAATCTCACTCCTAAAAAATTGATTTTGTTAAATAAATGCCCCCATCTCAAAAATTTCAGCCAATATAGCAAAAAAATAAAAACAAAATAAACATTTCAGTAAGTCATGCATTAGTTTCATTTAATGCCAGGATTAGAGCTAAGTGGTATACCAGTGGGTCACATTTGGAGAGGGGATTACTCATACTTGGGCTAGATCTTTTCTGTCTTTATGGGAATGCGATGTGAGAGTTAACCAAAAGGTGCTTAGGAGAAATTGAACATCTTCGAATGTTCTATTCTCTAAAAAAAATCTACTTATGGTGCCTCTACACAGGCTGGTGGATGGAGAGATCTTGGCCAGCCCTCACAAATTCCTGAAGGAAACTGTCAGAACCAGACAAGGAGCTCTCTAAACATTTCCCAATCCATATGGAATAGCATAGGTGGTGAATGACGAGATGAGGGTCAAATAGCACAATATGCAAAATATAGAAAAAGGCGACCTCCAGTTTATTGCTGGGCAATAGCCTTCATTCTTCTGATGAGTGTGATTTTTATACCTAGCTAGACAACAATTTTAAGCAATTTATCATTTATAACATTAATTTTAAGACTTGTAGGTTAGAACATAATGACAGTATAAGACATTTATTGCTTGAAATAGAAAATTATGAAGTGAATGAAAATAAAAAATATACAAGACAATTTTTATAATATATANTCTACTTTTAATAAAATTGTTAGTTGAACAATAAATATTAATATTATAAATATATTTGGGTCCATATACTCAGTATAATTAAATGGATATTGTAGTAATTAATAGGAACAATTAAATTGTTTGTAATTAACAATTATTCACAAAAAAATTGTTCTATTGATACTGAAAGGCCAAATTAAAACTATGAATTTTAAAATGGATTTTAAATTAAATTTGAAATTCTCTTGTTTAATTTAGATTAATTAAGAGTATTAATCTAAATTAAACAACATTACTGCTCACCTTCTTTACAATGAACTAAAAAAAATTCAAATTTAATTGAAAATCCATTTTAAAATTCATAGTTTTAATTTGGGCTTTCAGTCTCAATTGAACAATTTTTTTGTGAATAATTGTTTAATTGAGACTGAAAGCCCAAATAAGAATTATGAATTGTAAATTAAATTGTAATTGAATTGTTAATTACAAACAATTTAATTGTTCCTATTAATTACTACAATATTCATTTGTAGAGAGAGCCTTTCGCTCTATATTCCATAAGTGTCAGAATTTGATTTTTAAGTGTTTGAGTATAATAGAAAATGTCTGGCTGCTATTTCCGAATTGATTATTTGTTATAATTATGGTCATTTACCATCTCCTCATCATAGATCAAGTAATGCCATAACAATTTTAGTAAATCAGCCAGTTTAACACCTATTATTTCAGATGTCACTATCATAGGATATCGAGTAAATTTAGTGCGAGAAACTCTCTTTTACAATACATGAAATTAAAATATTTAAATTTAAGCAATCACAGATCTATAAGAGGACTAATCAATGTTAGACTTTTAAATATCATGGCTAACAGGAAACACGGATGATATTGATTAAGCTAGATACAATGGCAAACAAATCTATTGGACTCTGGCTAGAAGTATAAAATATCTAATAATAATTGTCCATTAACAAGCAACTGGTTGAGGAATTCAAGAGTTTTAAATCTTAAGCAGTTAGCTTATCTGTTTTCTTTAGTAGGATTGTTTAATGGAAAAATTCCTGTATGATGTCACCACTAGTGGTCCACAACCATATAAGCTGCACCAGGAAGTATGTCTGCTACATTTCCTCCAAGTCCCAAGAAACTTTGTACCCCTCAGAAGAATATCTTGGGGGTTTCAAGATAAATGTGATTTTTTTAATGGATTATGAGACATCAGTAGATTTTCTGATTACAATTTATGGGGGTCACTACTAAGCCTTAGACAAATTTATAAATTAATGGAAAATACCCACATTTTAGTAGTAGAGGCCTCATAAATTTTTGTTTACTTTTCTAGAATATATAAATTTATATTTGAGTTATAATTATGGTTCTAAAATAAATTTTTAGCCCAACAAATATATAACAAAAGAGAAAAATATTTTCAATTATTTCAAAATGGTCTCAGATTTTGCAAAGAGCAGTTCACTAACATAAAAACTGCAGTTTTGAGAGAAATTATAAAAACTTAAGAAATCTTTCCTCAATTTAATAACAATAGTTGGTTGGAAAAGAAGGTACACTGCATATTTCATGGATCTCACCAATCTATCTTGAGGCTTATCTGACAGGGCCAAGATTTACAATATGATGAGCATCCTAAGCTATAGATTGGCCTCAAGAACATATTGATCAGCCAAGATAAAGAAAAATCCAGCTGATGACCCAAATAAAGCAAAATTAAACCAGAAGGCCATCTACCAAAGCAGAAATTATCAGGTCTACAAGTAGGCAAGGGAGTGTAAAACAGACTCCAACTCAGTCAGTTGTCTGTACAAAAAAAACTAGGAAACTAGGTTACAGACCAAAGGACCACCCCTTTTGGCCTTTAAAGATAAAATTATCCTTTAAATCTCCATCTACCATGTGAATGGCACTTCGTGAGTCCTAAGCAGGAGAGGGCTGCCGCAGTGAGTTCTGTATCGCTCCAATCTTGGGACACATATCATGGACACCCTTCTGACCAAGCTGACTGAAACTGTCTTTGATGATGATGATCTAGTGTTTATCACAATAGGAAAGGATACAAGTTGTGGTTGGCTTGGTGGAACAATGATGAATTGGACAGGGGCTTGATATAAACTCTAGCAAATGCACCATTCTTCACAAGGAGGTAAGTATTACACTTTGAAACTTTCAAAATACAGAATCATACTGGAGGTGAAATTTCAGGGAGGGTTAATTGATATGAAGCTGACATGACCTTAATGTCACCATAGATAAATTCACAAGAGCTATCTGGTTGTGCAACAGGGTGTTGGGACTTTATATTAGCCCATTGTGCTGAACTGGATATATAAGATTGTACGCCCAATGATTTTTTGAGCTGTACTCATATGGTTGGAGAAAATAGCTGCTTGACTACAGTAAGTAGGAAAAACTTCAAAAGCTTTTAAGTCTGAGATACAGGAGCAATGAGAACCAGCTCTACAGCATCAATGGAGATAATTTAAACTTCTCTAAGTCAGGCTATTGAGGGAAGAAGACAATCTTTTTTAATAGGGGGACAATTGTCTAATCTGAGGACATGACAAAGACTGATCCCAAGGCCATAGAGAGCTTTATCAAGAGCATAAAATACCTTTGAGATGAAGGAATTGGGAGTGTGGTATCATAAAAGATCTTAGGGGCTCACAGTGACCAAGGCCTCTCTTGTAATAATAATGCAGGAAATCAGTTGGAGAAGGGTATACATAGTGAAAAAAGTATGTATGTACGAGTGAGATGCCTCATTTGAAAATGCCTTTTGATGGACTTCTCAACCCGAAAGACACCACAAACAGGCATATTGGTCTAACCTGTTGAAAATATTCTTAATTCATATTCTGACTTTTATGGGAGCCTAATAATAGAATTACAAAAAGAAAAGATGGGTTTTCTATGAGTTGAAACCTTGCTACTTGAAAATATTTTTGGTTAGATGCCGGACTTAAAATGTTTTCCTGTCCCTATAATTCACAGCTCTCCTAATACACTCACTAATCCTGCTTTCATCTGCTTTTTCACACATCACATCCACTTTTTTGCTTCAATAATATTTTTTCTTTCTAAACATACTCCTACTTATTTTAGAATCACCAATCATCTCTATTTCACATGAACACACATACATACATCAATATTTTTTCTTACTATTTACTACAGTACTTTCCCTTCATTTCTTTCTGATGACTGCTCTGTTTTATATATGTTTTCCATTTGCAATTTCTGTATAGGAAATTTATTTGAAATTGAACAATTTTTTACTAATTTCTTAAATGAAATATATAAAGTAAAAAATATATTTAAACATAATAAAATTGTGTTATATGCTTCTAAGTCTAAGGCACTCAGTATAGTGGAAACCAGGTTTATACATGCACAATCTTGTTAAATGAAATATATTTATCATAGATTTGGTAATAATGAAGTAGTGGTAAATCATAATAACAATAATATTATTAAAGTGTAAATGAAAATTGTCTTTCGCATGTAAGAAAACATTTTTAATAACCTGTAAGTAACAATATTATCACTCAATTAAAAAAGAGTGTTACATCCTTTTAAATTCATTATAATTTTGTAGAAACTTGAAAATGAGCCTAGTATGTCAGGCTGAAACATGTTACCAAAACAAAGAATGAATAAAAATTAAGGAAAAGTTGGGATTTGAAAGTTCTGGTTTAAATTAAAATAATTTTACCTCTAGGTGCTAGCATGTATAAATCATAATAATTAGTGAAGGGTAAAATTGTGGTAATCATGGCAGGTCAAGCTGATAAGCAGTGGCAAGGAAGAGTGCTGGAGAACTATCACGTAAGCATTGAAGAAATTTATTCATTTATATTTCTGTAATTCAAAATATTAGCTTATACCAATAGATGAATGGATTTAAAGTAGTATATTTTATTACATCTTGATTCAACCTTCTGTTGAAGGTTCCACCAACTCATTATTGAACTAATTTTTTTTTCAAGAATCAAAATTAAAGGATTTTTCTAGCCTCTTTATAAAGAATAACATAAAAGTCAGATGCAATACCCGTGAAAGGCTACTTTCAGACAGCATCATATTTATAAATAAATAATTGACGCTCCCAACTCAAATTGAAACAAAAAAATCTTACCTGTAATTTCTGAGTATTTAGTAAACAGCATAGAAGTTGGCTTGCAATATAAGCTCAATCAGTTACAAATATTTAAAAAAAAAATGGAAATGTTGAAGAAATTATTTTTTTATTATTAACATTTTGCCCTTACTCCAACTACTACTTTTTCAATTGTCTTACAAGTATAGGTGAATTATAGAAATCCCATTTGTTTCATAAGCTTAAACTGTGCATATCATCATTGCTAATAAGGATAAAAAGATGGCTCACATCATACACTGATGACGTAATACTGCCAGCAATGATTAAACATTACAAAAAATACACAGGTGAAGAATGGTTTATAACTGGCAAAAATTTCATTAATGGAATTTTTTAAATACAAGAAGTGAGGGATACAAAGATTCATTTTTCTCAAAAACTATCAAACAATAATTCCACACCATTGTTTATTCAATCACTCTGACAGTAATAAATTAATTAGTAATCTGATACTTGGAAGTTAAAGACTATCAAAATTAGAGACATTAATCAGTCCATTAAAATATTCATTATGTTTAATATTCAATATAAATAGGCTTTTAAAGAAACGTAGATAAAACTAGCCAATTGAAAGTAAAAAAATGCGACAAATTTAAGTAATTTTTTCACTATTGGAAAGGGGAAAATCGAGTACATTTAGAAACATTTCCTTTTTATTTTATTTCGATTTTATAGTGAAAAATAACACAATGAACAAATAAAAATTTTGGTGTATATGGATAAAAATTACAACAATGCACTTTCACATTTATTTTAAGCAAAAATTTTACAATCCATTGATGAAGAAAGTATGGCCAGAATATGAAGTGTAGTGGTAAATTGATGAAACAAGTACCCTTTGATATATATAAACAATATTTGATAATAATGTATCACAGCTAAAAATAGTTTTCGTTTGACTAAAAGAAAATACAAGTATGATAAAATTTTAATTTATATCATAAACACTTGCCAATGCTAATTCAGGCTTGTCATACCCCAATTTTTCTGGAGTATCAATGCCAAGCTCATCTAAAGTGGGTCTGATTTCCTGTAAAATGTAAGGGTAGATTTCTCCAACTTTTGGGCCACACTTATTCTTAATTGCCTCGAGAATCCTCACAGCCAGGGCGTAGTCGTTCACTCGACGGCACGCTCTGAGAGCAGCATTAACAATTCTCGGGTCCGGAACTAAATCCATACCACAAAGATCGTTCATAGCTTTCCTGATATCCCAGCCATCAATGGAAGGGTTGTTGAAAAATGCCTCATACCTTGCATCGAACTGCTCGTCTGTTTCTGTGGAGACTTTAGACATATGTCTAGCATGTTGAAATGCGGGCTGCACAGAGCTGCAGATGAAGTTCTTTCTAGAGCTTACAATCCTAAGAGCCCTGAACATTTTGGATTTTGTACCTAAGAACTGAAGTAGAATAAAGGGATAGTGGAGTGAGTACTACGAGAAAATTTTTCCTCAAAGTATCGATACATAGAGGTTCAATCAAAGCACTATAAGTAAAATAGATAAATGAGAACAAACAAAAGCGTTCAAGCTAGTTATGATGTCATGACATAAAAACGATATATCCATTTAAAATCACAATTGCTAAAGAGTATTGTATAAATAACAAATTATTGCCTCTTTAACAATATAAATACGAATCTCTATGGTAAAAGTTAATCAAAAATGAAAAATATCCATATAATGAAACATGGGGAATTTTCTTATATTCCTGTGAACTTTTTTATTCTTTCTTTCCTACTTACAAAAAGCTATAGGTATCGTATTTCTCCTGAATCCCCAGATTCACGTAACTCGTTATACTGAGAACATATTCATTCATATGACGACACAATCAGTTCATTTTTGGAAAACCACTTTATAAGAAGGGATTTGTATTCTAGGTTCTTAAAAAACCAGTTACATTCTGCGATATTGTTGTCTCCGGGCTAGGCAGCTCCCATATGTCCAATTAATCCACTTTTACCAGTTTTGAATATCATTCTAAGGTCTTGGGTGAGTATGAAATAATTTTTTTTGTTTCGCTGATTTTTACATGTTTTTTATTTTTTTAAATCTAGATATGTAAAGCACTGATATTTGAAAAAATCAAATAAATAAAGAAACATTAATAAATAACTTATCTTTTTAAACTTTGAAAATCTAACACTTTTCGGATAATGGAAACCTGTCTCCATTAGAATGGTCCCAGAATTATATTCGCTTTTACTAAATGCTTCTAATAATTTTCTTATTAAGTTAATGAGGATTCCTTTAAATGCAAATTTATAAATTTAAATTCATATAACCTTAATTGCCAAAGCCATCAGTTTCCCCTGCAATCACGATGTCACTAACCTAAATGATTCATGATATTTATTTTACAATATTATAGAGAAAATAATCCATAATGGGCATATAGCCATCAATTTTATTTGATAGGAACATATACAAAGAAAACCAATATGGAAGCTGGCTCTAAATTATTTTGAAGTGAACTAAAACCGAGGAAAATAAATGGTTTAAATAGTGGACTGTATGTGGGAGTAAATAAAAAATAAATGGTTATCATAAATTAAAAAAAAACACCTGAGAGTAATGAAATAAAGTAAGTAGAAATAATAAAGAATAATTTACATTAAGAATATATGAGTGAATTTTAGAAATAATTTGGTTTTGTACTGTAAAATTGAAGTGATCGGTGGAAGCTGAAGGTCCCGTGAGATGAATAATACTTAAGGAATAATCCTGGTTATTTCTAATGGTCATGATAGACTCAATTGTCGTGGTATTTTAATGTTCAGGTAAATAAATAATTAAATAGGTTCGAGTTCCTTCCTCTCCTATCTCTATGATCGCCTAGCAGGCTAACTGTCCTTTACTCGTGCACGTTAATTTCTCTAGAAAGAAGCATGCATACCGCCACTGTTTGTGTTTGAATCCCTGAATTACTTGACGGCACGTCCTCAGATGGCAACACAAGGCGTTGAGATCAAGTTCGATGTAAACATTCACATTCTGTTCATTTGCTAAATTGGGAGGTTGGACAGTTTTGCTGTGGGGAGTATTCCTCAAAATCCCTTTGTTGTAAGATTCTGCAAAGGTGTTCAATAATGACACAGGAAAAATAATAGGTACTCAAATAATTCTTAGACGTTTTCACTTTGAATTTTCATTAATGATCCTTGTAAAAGGACGTTGGACTGAGTGAAATTATTTTACTTGAATGATTGTGTTTTCTAGATGATATATACTCCAATGAAGAACAATGTAATTCTTTATCTGGAATTATTATGAATCATTGCCTGTTCAAAAGTTGGTGGAATGGAGTATGTAAGAATAGAATATGCTGTTGACAGAAGTTTCTCCATGTCTTGCCTGTAAAAAAAAAAGAAAGAGTAAGAACCAGGTGGCTGGAGCTGTTGCATGTCTGCAGGCTCTGGCTGAGCTCTTCAGTTATTCCAGTTTTTGTCTACCTTGTGGTTGTTTTGTTGATAAAAGGTTTCCTTTGGAAGAATACACTGATTGATTTGACCTTATCAGATTAACCATCCATAGGTTTTCACAGAATTATAAATATTTTGTTAATTATTTTCAATGAGTAATTTTAGTAATTTTTTAAAATTATAACTAGTTATAAGTAGTTTTGAAATTTACTGAGGGCAAAGAAATACCCTAGATTTCCATGAATGGCTCCTTAGCCAAAGCTTATTACTTCATTTTCCAGTACTAGGTAGGGTTTAGGACTATAATCTTTAAACAGTCTTCCTTGTGTGGGTGTATGAACGCTTTATAGGCCATAGTTTTTAGTTTCTTTTCATGACATTTGGCCCGCCGTTATTAAATTAGCTAAAATAAATCAGAAGTGTTGGTTGGTGAGCAAAATAAGGCCAATAGAATTATTTTATTATCTATATATTATATTAATATATTTTTTTTCTCATGACAGTAACCTTGCCATAAGGGAGTTTAATCTGCTCATACCATGTAAATATTGTATACAATGTACAAGTTTAGTAGATAATGACATTATATGATTGCAATATACAATTAAAAAAAAAATAAAGCAAACAATAACTAACAACTAAAGACAAAAGAATGGGAAAAGAAGAATTGTAACAAAAAATAATGAATGAAATGAAAAAAGAACTTGGAAATAAATTAAAAATATGAACTAGAAAAGAAAGAAAAACTATACAAAACTTAATTTTTAAATAAATTATTTATTTAATTATTTTATATATTAACCTTGCAGACCTGAATTTTTGTAGTTTATAATGTGGACATATGAACACAAGCGTTCTCAATTTCGCATTTGTAGCGAAATAAATACCAAAAAAATTGTTTATATTTTATGTGTACATTTGTGTACGCCAGGTCTGAAAGGGTTAAATTTTATAATATATCTATATAANACACACACACACACACACACACACACACACACACACACACACACACACACACACACACACACACACACACACACACACACACACACACACACACACACACACACACACACACACACACACACACACACACACACACACACACACACACACACACACACACACACACACACACACACACACACACACACACACACACACACACACACACACACACACACACACACACACACACACACACACACACACACACACACACACACACACACACACACACACACACACACACACACACACACACACACACACACACACACACACACACACACACACACACACACACACACACACACACACACACACACACACACACACACACACACACACACACACACACACACACACACACACACACACACACACACACACACACACACACACACACACACACACACACACACACACACACACACACACACACACACACACACACACACACACACACACACACACACACACACACACACACACACACACACACACACACACACACACACACACACACACACACACACACACACACACACACACACACACACACACACACACACACACACACACACACACACACACACACACACACACACACACACACACACACACACACACACACACACACACACACACACACACACACACACACACACACACACACACACACACACACACACACACACACACACACACACACACACACACACACACACACACACACACACACACACACACACACACACACACACACACACACACACACACACACACACACACACACACACACACACACACACACACACACACACACACACACACACACACACACACACACACACACACACACACACACACACACACACACACACACACACACACACACACACACACACACACACACACACACACACACACACACACACACACACACACACACACACACACACACACACACACACACACACACACACACACACACACACACACACACACACACACACACACACACACACACACACACACACACACACACACACACACACACACACACACACACACACACACACACACACACACACACACACACACACACACACACACACACACACACACACACATTTTAGACATTTAAAATGTATAATTTCTCTCTTTAAGACACACACACACACACACACACACACACACACACACACACATTTCTATATTTCTATTCTATTAATAATAATATTTCACTTTAAAAAAATAACCTTTTAAATAGATTTAATAGCATAGGAATTACCCTTTATGAGGGAAAACTTCTTAAACCCTCCACCCTTCACTTGTCCATCTTAAGTTTTCCTTCAATCCAAGAATATGTCGTTTTCAAATAGAATTTAATTTACCAGTGAGTGGTCTTACATTCCAGGTTTCCTGTCCTATGTCCTTGTCCATGCTGTGTCATCTACTCTGGACTTTTAAATCTTCAGGCTACTCATATGTTGCTTTGAATCAACTATTCTCTCAGACAGAGAATCAGGTCAGCCTAGGAGGTTCTGCTAACTTTGAATAAATTATTTTTCTCCAAATTATTTTGGCCACCTCGGGAAGAAGGGTGGTCTGGCTATCCCTCAGCACTGGGTAGTTAAATTTTTACATCAAATTGATATTTTATTAAATTGATGTAATGTATTCTGATAAATAAATGAGTAAATGTCTGTAGACATGCTGGTCCAAGGTCTACTGTTAGTATTTCACCATTTTCTGTTTTATTTTTTATTTTGCTTCAGAAGAAATGACTATTGTGGTAAACATGTGAATTCTATAATTAATATTTTGAATATATTTTTACTGAATCTAAATATGATTCTTGATCAAGAATTGGTGGTGGTGTTAAATTTTGATGTGAAGCGGAAGGTTTTGGAGAATGGATTAATATTGATGTTTAAGTATTTGTTGGCTTTTTAAATGTATAAGCAGTTTTTATTGGTCTTTCAATATGAGACTGGTTCTGTCTTAATAAGAAGCTTGTATGTTAAAGTGGTTCAATTTGTCTTGAGGGTTGCTTGATTTAACCTTTTAGGATTGTATGGATTTGGGTGGTTTGGATTAATTTTCTTTCTATATTTATCTTTTTTGTTGTTGTTTATTGGAGATTTACGGCGCTCAACTGCTTATTTATCTTTTAATTGTTTTGTAATTTTAACTGTCCTTTTGCCTTTATTTAAACTGTTTAGAATAATTGATTTATGGTTTTGTCTTTACTTGATTTTCTTGGTCTGATGATGTATTTTTCTTCTTTTTTTTTTCTCATTTTCTCGAAGCTCAGTTTGAACTTTTTTTCCCTGTTGTTTATGCATTTGTTGAGTATCTTTTAATAACATAACTATATCTATTATAATTTTGGTGGTGGGTATCTCTTTGTATGTCTTTTAAATATTTCAAAGGTATTAACAATGTGCGTACATGGATTATTTCATTGCTGGTGAGTATGACAGATTTTATATAACTTTGCATTGTTTTCTCTTTGAATTCATGTTTATTATTTAAATATCTAATATATTCCAAAAGTGTGGTGTACATTCGTTCCTAAGGGTTGCTTCTATTTTTTGTGAACAAGTTTAATATTATTCTACTCTGTGTAATGATAATAATTCTTTAGCTAAACTTATGTTGAATGAAAGTGCTTTATTTTTGATGCCCCATTATGTGTGAAGAAAGTGATTAATGTATTTAAATTTATTGTATTGAGTTCTACTTGTAGGGTTGTCTGTTTTTTGAAAACGAGTCAAACATAGTGAGAAATATTGTTTCAAAATGTTTTGATATTGATATGAAGAATTTGAAAAGGTCTGGTTGCTTATGGTGTAAGGTTTTATGAATATTTTAATGGTCATCTATCATATTTAGTCACAGAGATTTATTCATGACTGTATAGAATATAGAATATGTCTAAGATTTTACAGATTTCGTCTATGTCTCTGTCATTAGTTTTGCTAATGTGACTTTGAAATGTCAATTAATGTATTTTTTCATGAACATGGGATCTAGGTAACAGATCCCCCCTCGCCTTCATGATACCCCTGAAGATGGCTCACAAAGTTAGCCGAAACATAGATAATTATAAAATTTACATTTTTTAAATAGTATTTTTTGGAAACCCAACCCCAACAAAAAAAATCTACTAATTGAGACCTTCATTTTCACTTCTCTTTGTTTTCATAGTGCCTACTTCAGCCATGCATCGATTGGTTTTGTTTTACTTCTTGCATTCTGAAAGTTTTATTAAATACACGAAAACTATCATGTACTCGATAGTTTATTTTATTCAAGAATAATAATGTAAATAATATTAATATGTATCTTTATTAAATAANATATATATATATATATATATATATATATATATATATATATATATATATATATATATATATATATATATATATATATATATATATATATATATATATATATATATATATATATATATATATATATATATATATATATATATATATATATATATATATATATATATATATATATATATATATATATATATATATATATATATATATATATATATATATATATATATATATATATATATATATATAATGTTCTTGATATGAAGAACTTTAAGGTTTTTTATTAAACTGACAATGTTAATAAATAACAATATTCATGAGAATTCGATCTCTGTCGAATTGGGGTTTTTGTCCTATTGTCTAAATAAGATATACATTTTTTAATCCCATGGTTTCTATCATATCTCATTCATTTGTCATATATGACAATCTCAATATATTCTATCTCTTGAATAGTGATAGCATATTTAAAAACACCTAGTATTCCACTACGATTAACATTGCTTTATCGAGTTGGAGTAGGGAAAGTATGGAAGGACCATTAAGACCCTGATAAACGAATATCAAGTTGGTACATTCAAAGAAATAAATAATTTTTTCAGATCTTCACCGATCCTACTTAGTTGAGGGGATTTATAAAAAGAGATTCATGTTTAAAATTGGAATAGCATCATTATTAGTATCGTTATGAGTAATACGTATATGAAGTAATAGGTGTAAAATGTTTTTTTTATAATATTTATTTTCTATAATTTTTTTTTTACAAAAGATACTTGTGAAGGAAGAAATTTAAGAATAAAGTAGAAAGTTTGATCATATACTTTACTTTACCTCTCTTTATTGGCCTAGACCTAGATAACTTTTCGTTTCATTATTATTTTTGGCTTTCAAAAATTATATTTAAATTTTCTGGCTACATAAAATTTGATATATACTTTTATCTACGTCCATCTTTAATGAATCATGGGGAATGTGCTAACTTTTTGCAGCGTTTTAACAGCCCTGAGTGGTATTCCCGTTCGGTACAGAATTTGCTAAAAGAAAAGAGAAACGTTCCTAGTAGGTCTGGTGTGTGAAGGGGGAGTGTTGGGGGGGACTTCCAGTTCTGGCCAACACTTCCTCCTCCGCCCTCGTCGGTCAGTCCTGCCAACTGTACAGCAAACACAATTAGGGAGTGGAGGGGGGGCATTGATTCCCTGCGATAACCCGCAATTACCTCCCCAAACCCCCTTCAGCCGAGGGGGCAGGACCTCTCATTAAGCATTTGTGAGGTCGGCATTCAGAGGGCGGGCCGGGGATATAATTAATAAGTGTCGTCCGCAAACGCCCTTCAGCCGCGTTATCTCATAACTCGGTAATCAGGGCTCTCGTGGGTGGAAGGAGCTCATGAATCATGCGCTCCTTATCAAGGTGGAAGATGCACTCCCAGATGTGATTATCACAAGGGAAAGTATCGCAAACCTTGAAAAAAACGTGCAAAATATTTTCTTTATAAATGTTCCAGCATTTATTGTATGAGCGCAAATATTTTGTTCAATTCCAATTGATCTTAAAGCAATTAATAATATCCACACCCCTCCACCTTCTGACCACGCTAACAAATGAGCCACGCTAATGTGTTACATATTATAATGTAGATATTTTATTACCGAAAAAGAATACATTATTTAAAAAAAAAAATCCAAAGCGAGTCTTTACCCATTAAATTCTTTAATTTTTCTAATCATAGATTTCAAATACACTTTTTAAATTTTACTTTTGATTTCTCTTAGTGTAGTCACACTTTTCTAACACTATTTCGCGATTTTTGACAACTTCAACAGATATTCTCTAATCCTTCTTTGGATTCGTTCAAAGTACTGTATTCAATACTTTATATACTGTACTTATACTTTATATAAATACTGTATTCATTATTATGTATTGTACAACCCAAAAAATGAGAAAAAATTTGCAGAGTACAAATTGTCGGAGAATCTGTATGATTTTTTTCAATTCAAAAAAGAAAGAAGGGGCGCCAGGCTAGCTCAGGGGATCCGTACGGGTCTCGCAATCCTGACGCCGCGGGTTCAAATCCCGCCCAGGTCAATCTTTTATTTATAATATAGAAGCTTGTCCTGAGCCATGGGTGTTTAAAATGGGGTGGCAACCTGTAGATAGCCCCTTCCTCCATGACCCTAAGTGGTTGAATGGAAGGCTAACACGCAAATAAAATAAAAAGAAAAAAAAAGAAAGGAGATTATGTGCACACACAACACACACACGAGAACGCACGCACGTACTTTCTCCGCACTAATGTAAATTACTGTTGAAGTAAGAAATCTTCACAGCCTGCGAAATAGTGCAACGTTCAATGAAAATCATAGGAAAAATAGACAATACTTTAACCACGTGGCCAATCTTCTATATATGTGAGCTTATATTAAGTAGAAAGGAATTTCCTAATTAATAACATTAATGAGAGTAAAAATCCACTTCCCAGAATATGGTAGTTCATTCCATTCCATGGGTCAATTTTTGTAGTTTAGAAATAATCTTGTAATAAGAAGGTCTAAACATAACCATTAATAATGCAAAATGGCTCAGTACTTACCGAGGCATTAATCTAAACTCTTCAGAGAAAGCGATGTATGTGAAGATAGTGGGTTTTATTTTAGTTTTAGATCTTATACTTAGTTTTTAATAACAAATAATAATAATAATAATAATAATAGCGCTCCTATGATAATAATATGCATATTAAAGCGTCTTATTGTTTTTGTTGGCCTTCTGCAGATGTCTTTCTATGGTCGAGCGCTAAATATTAAATAAATACCCTTAAAAAAGGATTATAGTAAAAATTTTTGTTCTTTAAATGCGTGGTCTCGGTTGTTTTGAGAACTACATTTTTGTCACAAAAAAATTTCACATTTTAACAAACCTATCATGTCATATTTTAGGATTTGTATATCTTCTAGTCCTCAAGGATTCCACATAACAGATGAATAACCTGTGATGAAACGGATGAAAGTCTCTAAAGTTGATACTTCTTTTATCCAAAGAATGTTCTCGTACAAAGCCTATTATCTTTAAATTAATTCTAATATTTTTGACTTAGTTAAAGTAACTTTTCTGCTAATTTTGCAGTTTTTCATTGGTTTTTTTTGGTTTGAAATAATGGTTCATAAATAAATATCTAAGGATATAAATAGTTTATTAGATTTACATTAAAGTGCTGGACCATGTAGTGTTAAGCTAATAATCTTCTAAAAGCCGCTAAGCAATTCCACCTATCCATCAGGATTCAAAGCATTGTTTTTCTTGTGAGATTAAGAAGCTGATACATTGTGCTGATTATCTGAAAGCAAAGGAAAAGCCACGTGATATAAAAGCGATAATAAATTTTAATTTTTAATTTCTTAGACTGAAATACACATATACCTGTACTTATACATTTCCTCGGGATCAAGGACGCTCACTATAAGCAATATAAGTCAGGTGCTGGAGACAGAGCTGTGATTATTAAGGAAAGTAGTTTAAGGTGAGAAGAAATCGCATTAGTTAGGCTCAACCTCAACTTCATATCCCAGCAGACAATCGGAGGAAAACAGACCCCGAAGGTTTGGATTCCTCTTAAAAGGAAAGATTACCCATACAACTCTCGAAGCCAATGTTCTGCCCATAAGAGCCATTGGAAGATGGAGTCCTGGAGGCTTTTGGGAGTCGTGGCCTTGGTTTGGAGAAAGAGGAGGACCCTCACAGAGACCAGAACGTCCTGGAGTCTCTAGAACTAACACCCTGATTGGCAGTAGAGGTGGATCAGACTCTGATGATGATATTTCTTAGAACTCATACAACGAAATACAACTTATCAAGGCACTAGTATAAGGTTTAGAGGTACAGAATCTGTCTAAGACTAATCTAGAAATTACATCTATTTTATAGAGGTTGAAGCATTAGGAGATGTAGGAATCTTTCACGCGATAAAAGGTCCCTTAAAATTAAGTATTTGGGTTGACGAAGTGCCAGAATGTTTATTTCTGAGTACATCACCTTTGAAAGTTTATGACCTGAGGAGTAATGACAGTTAAAAGAGAAATGGGCGACGTAAGGTCGATCTAAAATGGAAATTAAATGGTCATGAAGGGACCAATGGCATTGATACTGTACTAAGTAAAAAAGAGCTACCTGAGCATATTTCTGGGCCTACCATAAGAGACTACATATCTGAAATAATTATGAAGCACAGCTGACAGTGAACGTCTTGTTCTTTTTAAGCTTTATGTATAGGATTAGCTTGAATACTAATTTAGTTAGCCCTACAAATTGCTGTGTATTTGAAAGATGGAGGCCATTGTGGCACTCTTTCACATCTGAGATTTCATTACTTGTTTATTAGTACACATTAAATAACACTCTGCAGGATGTAATTCGTCAATAAATTGCTCAAAATATATCTCTATGTAAGACAAAAAAATTATTAAAAGGTTAGTGTGTATGCGGAAATAAATTGGGAATGTGCAGGTTTGATAAAGCAGTGAGAAGCTGTCACTGCACTCCATACATTCAAACTAGTCCACCAGGTTGTCTAGCGACGAGCCTTCAGATAAATAGGCTAGATCGGTTACACCTGTTCCTCTTAATACATTAGGCATTTCCTTCAATTTTCATGAATTTGGAATAGCACTCAAATCCAGGAAAAACACTTCTAAACCCGACAACATTAGCATCCCAATGTATAATAAGCGTTTAAGCCGTAACAATGAAATACTTTTACTTAAAATCCTGAATATAATATATAAATCCGTCATTTCCTGATTGTTATATCGATCACTGATCAGATCGATATATAGATGGGTTATGAATGTACGCCGTATGGTTCAGTAAATCCTCGGTTTCTCCGGATGCTTGATCCTGTACACCATACTGTATTAAGTATAACCACAGGAGCCTTCCGCTCCAGCCCCAATCTGCTTGTAGGATGCTGAAGAACTGCTCCTCAAGTAAAGGAGACATATGATAAATATTACATGACAGCAAAATCATTACCTCATCATCCTCTTAATTACCTTTTTTTTGGGAACAAATTGGTATAGATAACAGATAACAAAGTACCGTTCCCAGCTAGAGCTGAAAATTTCCTACCAAGCTACTTATTTGATACAAGAAAAATATTTAATTGGACTCTCACTCTCCCCTGTATCAACTCAACTCTGACTAAGTATATAAATATTCGCTATATTTTTACTCAGCAGAGTTTAGTACAATCAGAGCGTGTATATTCCTTCTGCCACATATGCATATATATACAGATTGGTTAAGGGGTCGGGGCTACCCTCCTCTGCGAAGGGCTACTGTACTTAATCTCTCTCTCTCCCTCTCTCTCTCTCTCTCTCATTGTTCAAGTTACTCAGCTTAATTCCAAGACCTTGTCCACCCATTTTACACTCTTCCACAGCAAGCTTCCATTTCACTCTAATCCATTTGCCAAATCCCTGTCGTCCAATCTTTACAACCCTCCCCGACGACTATAACGAAGATGGCCTCTCGACCTTTTTGGCCTTGACGCCTAAATTTATTGGGGATGGGGTGATTGGGCCCCTTCTCCCTGGAAACTGACATTTAATTTATTTTAATTTACTTATTTTTGTTTTTTTTGTATATTTGAATATTGTAATAAGCCATAAAATTAAAATATGTTATATTAGCAGAATGTAATAAATAAAGATTTGATACATATATAAATTCTAATTTTATTGTATTTAGTGATTCAATATCATCCTTAATTAGCTTAAAAAATATTTATTTATCAATAGTATGATTTATGGTCCAATTTCCAAATGAAAGGGAACAGCCTTTGACGTATCCAAATTCTAATGTATATTTTTTATTTCTGGAAATACATATTCCAATTTATTTATTTAAGTTAGTTAAATTATCAGCATAAAATCAGCAAAGGATCACGGTGATTGGTCCGAGATAGAATATTTTCAGGCTTATCAATAAAAATAAATTTAATTTGAATAAAATAAAAAAAATGTAGAATAGTAAAATACTAACCTGTAAAAAATTTCAGATGCGATTTAACTTTAATTTGTCAGTCATAACCTCCAGATAGCTTAAAACTCATTAGTTAAGTATTAAAAAAATAGCGAACTGGGGAAGAAACGGTCAATCATATATATATATACATATATAATAAGTAGGAGAATCCATGTTAAATGAAGAAAAGAGAGTTGAATTTTAAGGACACACTCTCAAGTGAGACACTTGTTCTAAAGGTAACGAGTTCTCCATAGTTAAGACTCACTATCGAGTGACTTGGCACATTCAGAAATACTCAGTGCTAAGAACTGTGGCATTGAATGAGTTGCGGGCTTAGTCTTAGCCAGGGGCAGATCTTTGACGGATAGACAGGCAAGGAGAACGAGACAAGCATTGCACAACTCGAGTACAAGACGAAGTTCTCGTCTTTCTCGTTGGTTAGGCTCTCGATAGTGTAAAGGGAATTTAATGAGATATCTAGCTCGTCCTGGTGGTGTAATGGCTTAACACACCAGCCCAGATAGCAGGAGATCCAGGTTCGATTCCTGGCTGGGACAGATAGATTTTTATATTCTATTCCCTCTCATTTAATTGTTTGCACAACTGCTTTATCCATCGACTGCACGGTATCCCCATAGGGCTTTATGTTTCAGCTTGATATACTCACCTCACCGAAGCTCTTGAAAGAAGCTGTGAAGTTGTAGAGGGGAGCCTTCAGTTTGATGTGATCCGTGTTCATCAACATGACGGTGAGCAGCCTCGTGAACTCAGTATTACAGCAGTACCAAGGAGTAGAGTACAGCGATGCATATAAGTCTTCGCACTAGGAAGCATGAGAATATGAAGAATATAATTTTAGAAAGGAGTATTTTCATTACATATTTGTTGTTCACGTAGGCTTCGTCGGTCGTCAGATGTATTTACCATTTCATCTTCCGGGTTGGACCGAGTCAAATTGTTGTTATTTGCCGAGTTTTCGCACATCATGTGATGGATTCTTCAGGGCTGAATAGAGAATGAGAGTTGTAAAGAGAGATTTTTAAAAATCCAGATGGTATATATTTACCATGTTTTATACACCAGGTGGTGTATAATCCCGGCGCGGTCTTGTCCTTGGGCGAAGTCTGCCTTTCCATTGGTTGATACTGTGTTCTGGCGGCTGGTCTCTGGAGTCGTCAGGTGGCTGGTCACTGATTGGTTGGATCCTCTTGTCGATTCTTGGTTATTTCGATGGCTTCTCTGATGGTTCGTCGATAGTAGTTTTCTCATTCTCTTTTCAGCCCTGAAGAAGCCATCACATGATGTGCGAAAGCTCGGCAAATAACACCAATTTGACTCGGTCCAACCCGGAAGATGAAATGGTAAATACATATTTATTATTATTGTTATTATGTTAACATATTCAGCAGCTGACTTCCATTTATCTGATTTTGTTTCAATTCAGCAAAATGGTTCTAGATTATAAAACACTTTAATGAAAATGAATTTGCACACACACGCATAATATTAATATGTATTTAGGTAGGTGATATAATATAATTTTTAAAAAAAATTGTAATTAAGTTCTTCTTACATGTTCCTATTAAGGAAATAACTGATATAATACAAATTTATTTGGGAAAACTAACTAATTACTGCTTTGAAGAGGAATATTTTATAGAAAATTTAAGCAGGCTAAAATAATAATTCTTCATTTAAAATTATATTTTAAAAGCCTAAAATTGAAGTTTACGATACAGGTAAATCCCTATTCCTAATTGTTTAATTTCGTAGTCCAATTCCTATAATATTTAATTTTAATCAGTAAACATATCTGTGCTTAATTATATTAATTTAAACTTAATATTACGTTCGCTAGATTACAGATAGAAATGTTTCTATTGCCACATTTTATTGCGGGTAATACCCCACTGATCGTCAGATGTAACTAACTAACTTGATTTTTTAACTTAGATTTAAAAGCGATATGCTATATTTCATTCAGATTATTATTTATCTTATTATTTTTCCTACCAAGCTACTTATTTGATACAAGAAAAATATTTAATTGGACTCTCACTCTCCCCTGTATCAACTCAACTCTGACTAAGTATATAAATATTCGCTATATTTTTACTCAGCAGAGTTTAGTACAATCAGAGCGTGTATATTCCTTCTGCCACATATGCATATATATACAGATTGGTTAAGGGGTCGGGGCTACCCTCCTCTGCGAAGGGCTACTGTACTTAATCTCTCTCTCTCCCTCTCTCTCTCTCTCTCTCATTGTTCAAGTTACTCAGCTTAATTCCAAGACCTTGTCCACCCATTTTACACTCTTCCACAGCAAGCTTCCATTTCACTCTAATCCATTTGCCAAATCCCTGTCGTCCAATCTTTACAACCCTCCCCGACGACTATAACGAAGATGGCCTCTCGACCTTTTTGGCCTTGACGCCTAAATTTATTGGGGATGGGGTGATTGGGCCCCTTCTCCCTGGAAACTGACATTTAATTTATTTTAATTTACTTATTTTTGTTTTTTTTGTATATTTGAATATTGTAATAAGCCATAAAATTAAAATATGTTATATTAGCAGAATGTAATAAATAAAGATTTGATACATATATAAATTCTAATTTTATTGTATTTAGTGATTCAATATCATCCTTAATTAGCTTAAAAAATATTTATTTATCAATAGTATGATTTATGGTCCAATTTCCAAATGAAAGGGAACAGCCTTTGACGTATCCAAATTCTAATGTATATTTTTTATTTCTGGAAATACATATTCCAATTTATTTATTTAAGTTAGTTAAATTATCAGCATAAAATCAGCAAAGGATCACGGTGATTGGTCCGAGATAGAATATTTTCAGGCTTATCAATAAAAATAAATTTAATTTGAATAAAATAAAAAAAATGTAGAATAGTAAAATACTAACCTGTAAAAAATTTCAGATGCGATTTAANCACACACACACACACACACACACACACACACACACACACACACACACACACACACACACACACACACACACACATAAATGTTAGTGAATACCATTTTTGGTGTTTAGTAGGTAAAATCGGGGAAGAGAGAATAACCGCAATAGTTGCATTCCTTCGGATTTCGCGAAAAGAGAATAAAACAACTCGAAGAATTATCGGTCCGTAGCAATCTTGTATAAAATATTTGAAAAAGCCACATTACATAAATAAAATGGCTCGAAAGTAAGAATTTAGGCATAGAAGGAGTAAAGTTATAAAAAAAAATCACTTTTGAAGCAATAATGTTATTGAAAAATATAATTAACGATAATGTTGATACAAAATGAAAGTGTAGAGTCATTAACGCTCAAAAGCTTCTGTTTTGCTTGGTCTATTATTCTTATTGATATTTTGTACTTTTGGCGTGAGAAGAATTCCATTCTTAAGGTGTTATTAGCACAGCATTCTGGCGGCCTGACTTTTTTTTTTTTTTTTTTCAATGTGAGTAGTATTCAGTTAGAAATAAAATTTCAGGGAGAATTCTGCTTTATTTCAAACAGAAACACAGAAAGAAAAACATGTACTCTCGATTCCATTGCCATAACTTCAGGTCTAACGCTTCCCTTATTCCTTCTTAATACATTTTACTTATCCCAAATAAAAATCTTTAGTTCGTTATTATTATTTATCGCATAGGTATTTCTTGAAAATCTCAAATTATTATTATATGTCTAGACCTTTCTCTCCAGATATTCATAATATAGTGTGACCTTCATTCTTCAATGTTAAGTGTTTCTACCTACCTCTTTAGTGACTGCTTCGCCATAGAAGCAGAACCGGAAGGTAAAGGCAGCCTCGATCATGCTCAGCAGGAGGTAGGGCAGTAATACAAATAACTGTGCGCCATTCTTGAGAGACTGTAAAAGAATGAAGGAGAACTGAAAAGATGAAATGGACAGTCTATTCTCCTGACAGGACATGGACCTAGGTCTCTATGGCGCGACTGGATCTGAAACTATGGTGCCCAATTGACAGTTTCTGTGACTGACTGGTTGCTTGTCCGTTGTGCACCAAAAAACTGTGTTCAATATCTAAGAACCTCCACTACTCTGTAGAGTACGATGAAGTCAAAAAGGATTGTTGCCGAATCAATTTGGAGATAACTAGTTGACCGTCGAGCTTTATGCGGAGAAGTTAGTCAGGGATTCGGTCTTGGGAGCTGTAAAAATAAAAATAATTAGTAAAAAAGAGTTTTTTTTTATTTTCGCCAACGTTTCAGCCTGAATTTCGGGCCTTCATTAGGGCAAACGGGGCGATAGGGAGAGAGAGAGACTCCTGCTCTACGTTATCTAAATCATGTGATGAAACTTTTGGCGAAAATAAAAAAAAAACTTTTTGTTAACAAATCGGTTTCTTCAACTACCAAGACCGAATCCCATTTATTATAGGCTCTATAAAACATGTAAGTCAAATTCAATATTTTTGTTTTCTTTAGCAAATAGTTGAATGAGAATTTATTTTTAATGAACAAACTATTTGACATACTTGAATTGAATGAGAGATTTTAGAAGAAAACCAAATCGAATAATCGCCAATATTTAATTTGATATAACAAAAATATCTAAGAATGAAACTAATTTGTCAAACCCCCCCCCCATACTACCCTCCCGATAAATCTACCAGAATTAAGGTCTTTACCTAACTTTATAGTCTTAACCTCTAATGCTTTCATCAATTTGTGTAATTCAATTATTATATATTTAATTATTCATATTTTCATTATATGAGTATAAGAAATTCATAACGTATGATGTAAATTAATTAAGCGAATTACTCAGCAAAATTTGCTTTTTAAGTAAGTGAAATTTTAATTTCAGTTGCATTCTTTATATACTCTCTCAGACTTCACAAATTTTATTGATATTTTTTCATTTATTTTGATGCATTAATCTGCTTTTATCCAGTTTCAGATTACATTCTCGATAAAAGTTAAAATTTTTCGAATTTTAAAATGTTACAGTTAATGACGTCTTTATTTTATTAAGCTACTGTTCAGGTCGAAGCATTTTAAGGCAAACTTATATTAAGCTCGCGTTTGTCATTGACTCACCTGCAATATCGCAATGGTTACGACTGCCAGTACTGTTGAGGACAACCCGGCAAGAATAAGCAGCAAAACCCCGATGTAGCTTTTCATTTTACTGTAGATCCTGAAAGAAAAATACTTATTAACAAATAGAATGAAGTTTCTAAGAGAGAAAATAGTTGTTTTCCTGTACCTTATGATTTCCTGGTGGTGTCGAACGTTTTCCCTCAAACTAGCGTACATGCAATCTTGAAAATCTTTTCGGTCAAACAAGCTTACGCTCCAGGGGACCTCATTCACTTTACTGAGCCTCAGGTAGGCGCGGAACTGAATGACGCTCACCGAGTAGTTGAGGAGCCTGAGTTGGACCCGCAGGCTTGACGTGGAACCGATGTACATCTCTTCGATGGAGAGGACCGACAGGACGGTGTAAACGGACGGCACTGATGCGAACAGATTGGCCAGGACGAATCCATCGCGGGTGGTGGTGTTGAACGGCATGTAGGCAGGCGTCATGATGAAAGGATTGACCGGTCTGACCTTGCCGTCCACATCCCCAAACAAATTGATGAAGAGCGGCCTTAGGATGCAGAAGAGGAACAGCCAGGACACCATAGCAATGGAATACAACCTGACAGTTCTTCTCAAATCCATGTCCCCAGTTCTCTTTATTTCCTCCATCTGCGAATCCCACTTTTCCCCGTCGTACTCATAATGCCTTCTTCTTATGTCGTCTACAGCCTCGTCGAATTCCTCTTCTGTTGCTGACCTCGTAAGGTAGGCGAGGAAGAACGACGTTAGAATAAGAGCGAAGTGGAGACAGAGGACAATATCATTTTTGTCTGTTGAGAGAACGGTACCTGCGATGAACGACGCAATAGATCCTAAAAGAAGCGAAGGGACCACCATTCTATGGTAAATATAGCCCAATTTATAAGCCAAATTCGTTGTTCCTCGGTACGTCATATAGCCTGCTAGTATCACCAACCATTTCCTGTCGGTGAATAGGAACAGTTCTTTTCTCATTTGGTAAACTTTTTTGATTACTAACTCCTTAGACACCTGGAAAACAATGTATTGTTAGTTGTACACAATAGGCATTAACAAATTATTACAAGTGCTCTAGAACAAAACTGAAAAAGTATTTTTTCCTCGTTATATTTGTTTATTTAACTTAATTGTGAATAAAAAAAAATACTTAATCCTGAATATAACCTTATGCCGAGCAAATATGGATATTTTTCCTGGATAGTCTTCAATAGCTATCCAGTGATGAAGGGTCGAACATTTTTTGATTTTTCACATTAATTCATCTCAAATTAAAATTTCATAAAGACGAAAGCTGGGGAAACAGAACCTAGGGAAACTCACAGAGCTTTCATCTTGCAAGAAGTACCTATTTACTTAGGAATTCCTGCCTCTTCATCATCCGTTCAAGCTGGAGACCACATTGCAGCTGACATTCCATTCATTTTACCAAACTACAGGCATTCTAACAATTACATTAAGTAATTTCCGTTTGCATTATCGCTAGAGATCCTTAATTTAAACTTGGTTGGAGATTCGTTGGCCGTCGGGTATTATGCTGTAGAAATTAGTCAGGGTTTCGGCCAGGATCAGAAAAATAAAATACTTCAAAATTATTGGGTAATTACTTTATTATTGCCGACGTTTCAACTTAACTTGTAAGTTATAAAGATAGTGATGTCTTAAAAGTTAAGTCGAAACGTCGGCAATAATAAAATAATAATACAAATTATAAATTTGGAGTATTTTATTTTTCTGATCCCGACCGAAACCCTGACTAATTTTTTCAGCTTAATTTAAACTGTGCACGTGTTCAAATATAAGTAAGGATTAGAATCTCATCAGCTCACCACAATGAATTAATGTTTATTGTGTACTGGATGCTAGTTGATCCTATAATTCTATTATTTTAGTAAAGAAGTTGGTAAAAATTCTATCAACAGAAATAAATTTCGTGAACTAATCGCTTTTATTTTAGCTAAAGTTTTGGCCTGAATTTGAGGCCTTATTTAGAGCACAATTATAGGCATAAGGAAGTAAAAAAAAACAAAAAAAAAAACACTCAAAAACTAACTCTTGACTCTCTGAGAACTGATAGACTAAGGAATTTGACTTCTTCTTTCGTTATTCCCAGATCTTTAGAAGAAGTTCTGTAATACAGGATGAAACGTCCGTAAAAATAAAATCTATTAACTCAATGAATTTAAAGAATTATTTATAAAGTCTTTGACTAAATCCCGAACATCACCTCCATTAGCATGTTTATTTTGTCTAAAATACTAAGTGATATAAACAATGTAAACGGAAGTGGGCTGAGATTATCCCCTTGAAGGTTACCTGTAATAAGAAACTCCATAAAAAAAAAAAAAAAAATTGTTCCTTGAGCCACAGCCTAAATGATTGCTGATGAAAGCTACTGCTAAGAAACAGTCCTGATATATGTAGTCCGCGGCCATTGAAAACTGCCATTCCTAGTCTTCCATTATATGTACCTACAACTCACCCCTTTTGTTGTTTTCCATAAGAGAGGAGTTTTGTTTTTCCAACTTGGGTGTGAGTGTGTGCCTGATGAATCTCAACACCCAAGTAATTATTTTACCGGTAAGAACATTCCAACGAGAGGTCCGTCCGAAGGTCATAGTAGCAGAGGGGTAATATGTTCAGGTTGTTTTATTTTAATATATTTCGATATACTGCCATTTCTTATACATTGAAAGACTCATTTGCTGGTTCATTAAAAACAGAAACACAGAACGAAAAAAACTGATTAATACTGAGATTATAACTTTTTTTTTCATGAACAAGGAGCAATACCAATATATAATTAAAAACATCAAGAAAATCTCATTAAATCTATATTAATTTATAACTTATTCTGTTTAAATAAACTTAGGACGTCTGCAATGCAATCTGGGTTGCTGCCTTCAACCATGTTGTGGACATACAGAAAAGAAAGCCCTTATAAGAGCGTCAGCCTCAAAATTATTCTATAGGAAAACCAAATTCTCCTAAGTATTGAAGCATCAATGTTTTGGTTCACGAAAAGCAAAGTATTTGGAAAATAAACAGTATTTAAGTGTACAAACAGTTTCTGTAAATTTTCAAAATTTTATTTTAAAGTAATAAAGATTCCTTCCCAAGAAATACAAATTTTCGTTTCGTTAACAATTCGTTCATCTTAATTATCCTTAAAAGGTTTTAAGCGTATTTTTTTCAAAAATGAATCGTGTTCCTTCTTGATGTTTCTGGTATTATTCTCATATGTGTACCATTTCAAAGGGGCTAAATTTAGGGTTAAAATTGACATATCACCTTTACGTTACATCAGTCAATCTTGCGTTTGCGCAATTTAGACGTACGCACTGATATTCAAATTTATTTATCAAATTTTTCGCCTTATCTCCCCTGATTTCCTGCAAATAGATGGTTTCCGTTGGGAAGAAAGGAAGTAAAAATAATAGAAAAAAAAAAAAAAAAAGTAAATACAAAGGCATTGCACTGATTTTAATGGAATTTGAATTTAAATTGTATTTACCTCTTAGGTTCTTCAAATTTTTTCACTGTTTATTTGTAGTAATTTATTATATTAATACATATACTACATTAATATAGCTAACCCAGGAGGTTCTTTATGAAGACGGTGTTCTTGTGGAAAGGCCAGCCAGCGTTTAAGCCAGCGATAAATATGGCTACTACAAAACTGAAAACAACAACGGATAATCTTCAATGGTTTTTTTTAATCCTATTTTACGATGCAATAAATACCCAGCTTATATTATATACAAGAAAAATTATGTAAATATTATTTAGATATTTCTATCTGCTATTTTCTGTACTAGCATTACTTTTTTTAATGATAATTTAATAAAAATTTCAAACTGAATGTTTGGAATTTCTGTGGTTTTATAAGCCATTTAAAAAATATCTAATGGTCTCCTAAATTTATTTAAATGTACTTTTCTTAGAAGACAGTCTTGCTAAAATCTATTATATTCCTGAACCAATTAGAAATAGAGCCTATCAGGGTTAAAAAATATGCAGTTAAATCGGAAGTAAATGTCTTAATAGTTGATGTTTTTGATGAAAAACGTAAGTAAGATTTTTAAAATGGGTTTTTTTAAAAATTATCTGCCGTGTTATATTACGGTAGATAATAATAAATAAAATACAGATTTTTAAATTTTATTTTTTGGATCAATCTTGACCGAACCCTGGCCAAAAGACATTTACTAATAATCTCCACAGTCGAAATTCCATCTAAATGTCTTAATGATAAGGATGTGATAAAATTGAGCTGGTTAGAAATGTTTGTCACGCTGGAGGTGAGTTAACTAGGCGAATTCCTCAGTATCGCTCTTGAAGATATGAATTTGAAATTTCTATGCCATGTATTGCCACGCTTCATGCAAGTTACATTTCATCAAGAAAAAAACTAGTTTCGGCTTAAAAATCGTAAAATTCCAATTCACTGCTCGAGTTAACTTTCGCTCCTAATTGTCTATATAGGCTGTAAAATTCCTGAAATTTTTCTTTTTTTTAATCGCTAAACAAATCTGCTAACAGATTGAAAAAAAAACTACTCTAAGGTATTTAAATTCATGCCTTAATTTAAATTCAGATATTAAAGTAGCTATGTTAGACACCGTGGAACATTTCTGTCTTGGGTTGTACCCCATAGCAAAAATGTGAAAGTCCACATTTTTTTTCTATAACCAAATTTTTACTACAATTGATGATTTTAAAATTCAGAATGTTCCCATAAGCTCGGGATATGAGCATTGGGGATTTAAAAATTAAATTAGGTAATCTAGACTTTAGGTAATGCAAAGAAATAAAAGAAGAATAAGACATGCATGCTGCTTTTTTCTTCAAAGCATTCTTGTCTAGGAACATGATGATTTTCAGTAGTAATTGAAAAAAAAAAATATATATGTAGTCAAATAAGAAAGAAATGGAGTAAAGATACTAAAACCTGTGTCTACCTCTTAATGCCCTTCTCTCCCCCGATGGAAATCAGAAGTGGTGTTCCAACAAGTACACGTGCTGTCACGGACAAGTTTTGAATAATGAACAGCTGGGAAAAGTTCAGTCTGCAATCGGGCTCCTACCTCTCATTACGAACATTCCCCTCGGAAACTATTTAATGTTACCATTTTACATACCGCTTCCCCTCCCCCCTCGAGGGTTTTTAAATTTTTATTGGCCATTTGAAGCTGCTACTCTAACTTCAGGCGCGCTCCTAACTTTGCTGAAGCTGCTATTTTAAGTTTAACGCGTAAAAGTTCCGTCCGTTGAATTGTTAGTGAGCTGAATTATTCCCAAAAGCCCGTTTCGTTAAAATTGAGGGCTTTCACTAAAGGGATACTGTATTACTCAACTTTTTTTTTTTTTCTGAGAAGAATTTAAAAGAGATGTCCCTTTCAGTTTTTAGCTTTTAAAACTTTAAAATATTTTAAACGGGGAATTTTTTAAAAATCGTAGATAATATTATTAGATTTTTTTTGATGGGGTTCGAGCTTACATTCTAAGCCGAAACGTTGGCAGATAATTTAAAAAATACACATATTTTAAAATTTGTATTTTTTTTATTTTGGGGGGGTCTACCTTGATCGAACCCCAACAAAAAACTTCTAATAATCCTGAAACGGCTTACACATACCATTTTATACCCCATGACAACATGAAGACTTGTAATGTTCGAGATTAAGTTGCGAGCAGGCGTACCTGACTTTTGTCTAGCCCCGCAACTTGCCTTGAAGATTTGACTTGCATTGTTTATAAGTTAACAACTAACAGGAAGTATTAAAAAAACATCACCGCACAATTAATTTAATTTCAAGAGAAAAAAATTGTATAAAAAAAAATAAGAGCTTTCTTTTTATACTTTACGAGAGAGAGAGAGAGAGAGTTAGGTTAGACATTATTTGTCAACTTAATGCCAGTGAAGTCTCTCAAGGCAAGCGCAAAAGTCATCCTCTTCCAGCTGAATTATATCTGGCAAACCAAGGCTCCCCTCCACATTTTATTGCTCTTCTTATTTAACTTCCAAGCAAGGAAGTAAATATTCCTGGCATTGTTGATTTAAGGACTGGTGCCTCCACTTGCTCAGGTTTTTAACGTGAGGAAAAAGAAAGTCTAAAAGAAAGAAAAATAAGGCTCCTACCCCTCCATTAGATGTCTAAAGCATTTTATTTTAAGAGTGATATAAAAAAAAAGTCTGCTTGTTCATATTAATATTATTTAAGAACTATAAACTAGACCAATATTTAAGTATGAAAGGAGAATTTACTGACTCTGTAAAGGTCATATGTACATAGAGTCATAAGTACGCTGATAAGTGAAAAAAAAGTCTTTCCCACACAGTATTTAAAATCATTAGGCGTCATCATAAAATATGATGAAAAATGGATTCATCATAAACTGAGAATGGTACCGGAGGGAGAAAAAAATTTTCAGATATTCTTTAGAAATAGAGTGAAGTAAAGTATTTTATCCATCGTTTCTTATGACTGGTTTCTTTTTTTTAATTCTGAAATTTATTTTCCACATTTATCTTATTTATAACTTCTTCAAAATTAATTTTAATTATTAAATGCTAATATTTACATAATAATATTATATTTAT
>KZ806880.1:1264435-1275938 GCA_000696205.2 Oncopeltus fasciatus
TGATTTATTAATTTATTACATTTATATTAATATAAAAATACTTAGTAATTTGATTATGAAGTGGATAAAAAATATTAAAATGATAGTCGCAAAAGGAGAGAAGGTGACCTATGACATCACTCTCTAATTAATTACAAATTATGATCGCATAAGGTCATGAGGCCATCTTCGTTTCAGTAGACGGGAATGATTGTAGGGGTTGGAGTTGGTGGACAGGGTCTATGCTAGTGGATTATGATTGTGCGACAGTTCACTGTGGAAAAGGGTGAAACAGGAAGAAATGAGGTCTTGAACGAAAGGGGGATTAAAATCGTGAAGGGAGGGATTGGATACGTAATGGGGAGCATTAGCGATTATTCTGAGGGTTTTGGATTGAAAGGACTGGATTCTTTGGATGTTGGAAGGCTTGGTGGCACTCTAGATTTCTAGATTTCTACACCGCATGTCCAGGTTGGTCGTAGTAAAGTCTTGAAGAGTGTCAGTTGGTTTTCAATTGTAAGATTGGAGTTCCTATTCACGAGTCTGTATAGGAGTCTATGGTCATTGATTGATTTCTCGTCTTTTAATTTTAGTATATTCACCCCATGTGAGTCGTAAGTCAAGATGGAACTCCAGGTTACGAACGGAATTTGAGAGTGAGAAAGGAAAATTGATAAATTTCACAATTTTAAGAAAGTTTTTCTTCCGCAATCCGAAATTAACTTGAATTCACTTTGCTTCATTGATTTTATTCTCCATTTGCTACACAATTTTTTTGTTGTTTTTGAGATGATTTTAATAATTTTAGGGTCGGGGTGGAAAGATAGGATTGGAGCCTTGTCGTTTGCAATAGAGCTTAGAGGATTCTTAGATATATAGAGATTTGTCTGCTGAGAGGGAAGACAGATGGACAACAAAAGCCTCATTTCGTAAGGCACCTAATTTTTGTTTAACGAAACAGGAAAGAGGATTAAAGTCTTTGCGATCTGTACAGTGTCTGTATATTTGGATCAATTTTTATTGTGTATTGTCTTATGAGGCAATTATGTCTTATGTTAGTGATCTCTAAAAAAGGTTTTTGGCCATATTAAGTTTTTGATATTGGGTGTGAGATGAGTTGAAATAGATGAGACTACCTGAGTTAGAGTTCTTTGTATACAAGTCAGTGAACATAGAGCCATTGGTATTGCGGATGATAAGGGTGTCTAGGAGTCAGACTCTATTTTAATGAAGATGAATTCAGTAATGAGATGATTTGAGGAATTTTCCTGGATTAATAATGAGGAACAGATCATCAGCATATTTTCTGAGGAAGAAGATATCGTTTGGAAAGGAGGGATGGATCGAGTTTGAATCTAGGAGGCCATTGAGGGTAATATTGGAAATATCAGGATCAAGCTTATTTGTAAATTTCCCATGACCAGACCGTTAATCTTGTTATATTAATTTCTTTGGTAAAGGAGATAGTGGAAAGTACAAGAAAGGAGAAAGGACTCAAGTAAGTGGTATCATAGGGGATTTGTTGGTAGAGAATCTGAAGGGGAAGAAGGAGAGTTAGTATTGGATAAGATGGGGTGAAGGGGGTTTTGTGGTTTGTGGATTTTTGGGAAGCCCTGACATCTAGGTGCTTGAGAGTTGTAAGATATGAGTTTGTATGTATCCATGTCGAATATTTTTCAAGATGGGTTTTAAATTTTGTGATAAATACAGATCGGTATGGGGTCTCTGTTATTGTGGGTAGTGGTGTAAGCTGTTTTTCAGAAAGTAAAGTGTACAATTTTTTCGTACAGTTAGTCTTGTCCATAGAAACCGTTTTAGCGCCTTTGGTTACTATGATATTGTTAATTTGCCTTTTCAGAAATTTACGGGCAGTCTTGAAGTCGATGGAAAATTTGGAGGAAAGGAGGAAGTCGTCAGTCGACTACTGCGAAAGCCATTGCAGAAAATACATTGAAATATATATTATAAGCCATTGGCAACATCAGTGAGGAATATTTCGTAGCGCTGATATTTAATTTTACTGGAGCTGACTTTACACTAATTAATGAGATTAAAAATAAAAAAATTAAATTTTTTAAAAGAAAAGTTATATTAAGNACACTAATTAATGAGATTAAAAATAAAAAAATTAAATTTTTTAAAAATTAAATAATTAATAAATTTGATATTGCCAACATCAAAACTTACCCAACAAACAAGCCAAAGCGGGTACAGACACAATTATGTTTAGGCCCCAACTTCTGAGACCCTCCCATAAGATTCTAAACCAAATATTTCCAAATTAATAGTTGACTTACAATCCATCTATATAGATGTTAGTGAAGGTACGTGGGAATCGCTACGTTTTAGTAAAAGCAACATTATTACAAAAAAACTGAGAAAGATGTCCCTCAAATCCTTGCCCCACTCCTCCACATCAGACGGCCAGGGAGAAATGACAACTGCCTGCAATTCTGCTCCGTCCGACATTGAAGGACTTTCCTAAAGCCCCACTACCTTTGTTCCCATCATAATGGAAAAGTTGAAGGATTATCCATCGACTTCACTTCACTTATCTATGAGTAAGAGTCATCACTCATCAATGAATGCTTGCATGGCTTTTGGGAAATGTAAGGGAAAAGCCTTCCACCGTAAAACTCCAAAAGACGTCCATTGTGAAAAATGCTTCATGGAAATCCACTTATGATGTTTCAACGAGAGATTTGTGCTCATAGCCGTTTATTTATTTTTATTACATTTTACACATTTTTTTGCAACTTGGAATGGGCTGATTAATAGTAATAATAATAATATATACATTATAATATAAAATATATACATAAAAATGTAATACATAAATATAAATTATCTCGTACTTCTCTTGTTGGAGAAACTGCCCAATGGCAGTACTCCAAAATCACTATTTACAATATTTACATTAGAAAAAAAATTATTATTATGAAGTGTTGGAAATAAGTAGGTCATGCGGCCCTTTCCTATTCAGGCGGCGTGGTAGGTTATTAGGATGGGTAATACTAGATGGAGTTTGGAATAAAGGATTGGGATGTATTGAAAGGTCATAGTGGAATTTTTTAAAACGGGTTGAGATGACCTTCTTAAAAAAAAGAGGGATTCCAAGGTCTTTGCGGAGTAAGGAGTTCGCGACGTAATAGGTTGCATCAACTATGATTCTGAGGATTGGAAGGACTGTATTCTTTAGATTTGGATGGTTTAGCAGTTCCACACAGTTCGACTCCATACGTACAAATAGGTCTCAGTAGCGTCTTATAAAGTGAGTTTGTTAGTCGCAGTTAAAGTTGACTTGCAAATTAACAGCTTGTAAAGTTCTCCAAATCTCCTATTTAGTTCCTGTCTTTTGATATCGGAAGTGAACGGGATGTAAAGGATAGGCCCGAGCATACTACCTTGTGGAACTCCCGCTTCCACTTGGTAATATTCGGAGTAAACTAATCCTTGTCGGATCCTGAAGAATTGATCGGTTAGGTAGGAGCAAAGGATAAGGTAAAGGGTGCTTGGGAGGATGGACTCATTGCCGTTTAAAGAAAGAATTTTAGTCGGTGACGACTGTGAAATTGCACATTGTAGGTTTAACGCACTCGATGGTGAGTTCTACGAAAACCCCGAATCTCATCGGAAAATTCCTATTCATAGAGAAATAATTGAGTTTGAGACTCATTTCGCTTACCCGAAGGTATTCATCAATACGTTGGTAAGAAGCTCTTCATGGAGAAATTAAGCTGAGAGTCGTTTTTGATTGCCTCTTATCAGTGGAATACAGGCTAATGACGTATTACTTTCCACTCCGATGTTACAGAAAGACTTAAGAAATGCTATACCTTTATGCGCGCATAAGGGTATAGAAGTGCTTAAGTCTTTGTATATTTGTTAAAATATACTGCCAAATCTTCATTCATGAGACTGTCTAAAGCAAATCTTACAGCGCAAATCTCAGAAGAAAGAAATATACGTCACATAACTCACTTCTGGACTTAAACTGAGTGTGTATCAAGCTATACGATGTATAAGGCAACTGGTTGAAATCCATAGATTGATAATTAAAATCCAGGAGTCAGCTACATTTAGGAAATGTATGTCAACGACATAGAGTTGGAGCCGTCGATCTAACGGAAACATTATGAAGTAAGAGTTTAGACTCAATTGTGCGAACCACTTGCAAAGGGTGATGTTCAGTTAAGTTCAAATTTCCCACCATACACAGAGCTACAGCTTGACCCTGGAGAGTGGTGCTATCTGTGGCGTGCCCCAGCAACTACCTGCTGCATGCCCTTTGGCCTACCAGTCATCTTGTGCTACATGCCTTCTTCTTTGAAGCTGTTTTTAATACATGTATTATTACAAAATAGGAAACAAATAGCCCTCTCCGGGCATGGAAGAAGGAATAAAGAAGAACGAAGATAGAAGACATATCAATCACATGAGGAGTGAAGGTGACCAATGACACCACTCTCAATTTATTTACAAATTATGTCCCCAGCAGGTCACGGGGCCATCTTCTTTTTAGTCGTCGGGGTGGATCATAGGGGTTGGAGTCCGATGACAAGGACAGGGCATATGGATTAGGGTAAAATTGGAGTTTACAGTGGAGGAGCGTGAAGCGAGTGGAGATGAAGTCTTGGACGAATGGGATATTATAATCTTGATGTAGGGTAGAGTTCGAGACGTAGTATGGAGCATTTGCAATCACTCTTAGGATTTTGGATTGGAAGAATTGAATACGTTGGATGTTGGAAGGCTTAGCGGCACCCCAGAGTTCTGCACCGTATGTCCAGATCGGTCGTATTAGTGTTTTATATAGAGTCAGTTTATTCTCTGTTGTGAGCTGTGAACGCCTGTTTATTAGTCTGTATAAGAGTCCGTAGCGCCTGTTGAGTTCTTGTCGTTTGATTTTTATATGTTGGCTCCAATTAAGTCGTGAGTCAAGGTGAAACCCAAGGTAACGGACTGAATCAAGGAGGGGTATAGGGATACTATTAAATGTGACATTAGAGGGGGAATCTTTTCTTAGTTGAAAATTTACCTGTACGCATTTGGACTCATTTATCTTAATTCTCCATTTGCTACACCAGTGCTGAATGGCATCTAGGTGGTTTTGTAGATTATTGGAAGCGGTTTTAGGATCAGGATGGGAAGTGAGGATCGCTTTGTCATCTGCAAATAGGGCCAGTAGGGTATTAGGATGGGTGGGGATGTCCGCAGTGTAAAGGGTGAAAAGGATAGGTCCAAGCACACTGCCCTGTGGAACGCCCGCTTTCACAGGGAAGTTTTCGGAGTAATCTAATCCTTGCCGGACCCTAAAGAATCGGTTAGAGAGATAAGATTTAAGGATTAGATAGATGGTACTTGGGAATATGGACTTGAGCTTATATAATAGTCCAGAATGCCATACTCGGTCAAATGTTTGAGTGACGTCCAAGAATGCACCAGGACAGAATTCTTTTCACTCAAGTGAAGAGGAAATGTAGTCTATAACGCGAAACACCTGCTGGACGGTAGAATGCTGGGAACGGAAGCCAAATTGATGATTGGGAAGGATATTTGAGGAATTTATGATAGGCATCATTCGTTTTAGAAGAACTTTCTCAAATACCTTGGACATTAAAGGAAGAAGGCTGATTGGTCGATAGGATGATGTATTGTGAGCAGGTTTACCGGGTTTGGGAAACAGGATTATTTCAGAGAATTTCCAGAGAAGTGGAAAGTGGGTGGTTCGAAGGACACTATTATAGAGGTATGTCAGGAAAATGATTGCTTTTTGGGGTAGGTCTCTAAGTATTAATCCGGTGATTAAATCATAGCCGGGTGCCTTGCGTTTAGGCAGATGGTTAATAATATACTTGACCTCAGATGGTGTTACTGCCCTAATCGGCAAGGACATTGGTAATGGTGTGTCCAGTGACTCCTCAACCTCTGCATTACTGGACAAACTGTTAGGATCTGGATGAGGAGTAAATATTTCTCTTAGATGTCGAGCAAACATTTGGGCCTTGTCTTTGTCGGAAGAGGCCCAGGAGCCATCTTCTTGACGCAAGGGGCTGGAAGGTTCATGGAGATAGAAGAAGGAAAATAAGTACAAAAGGAGAGTTTGTTGACCGTAGATATTATTCTAAGATGATTTTAGTTCGGGTTCGGTCAAGGTAGATCCAAAAAACACAAATTTAAAAAATGTATCTTTTAATAAAGGATTATCTGCCAACGTTTCGGCTTACATTGTAAGCCATCTTCAGGGCTATCATGAAAATGATTTTTTTGATGATTTGATGATTTTGGATCTACCTTGACCGAACCCCAACTAAAATCATCTTAGAGAATAAGTACATTTTCATTTCAGACTGGCCAGTGAGACTCTATACTAAATGTGATTAGCCACATACATCTCTCATATTCCTAGCATCATTTAAAGCTCAACAACAAATTAAGGTTCTCCACTTTCACAGTAATAACCTACAGCTCTCAACAGTGGCCTTAACTCAGCAAATATCCACAATAAACCAGTCATAGACTTCAATTTCATTAACCTATTTCTATCTCAATTATTGTTATTATTTATTTCTGAATGTACAAATTATTTATATTATTTCTTTCAAAAGAAGACTTTATTATTATTATATTAATAATAATATTTTTCTTAATTTTAAGATTACAGTCTACTTAATTATTTACCCAAATCTCCAGCCCTAACACTAAATCTTCTGCTGTGCTATATCATTTACATTTTACTTTTATTTTTAAATTCAAAATAATAGCATGACCTTCAGCAAAGAGGTGATTCTCCATAAGCAAGTAGGAATCAACTGCACACCGATTATTTGCTGCTCGTGAGGTGCAACGTGACTATCTCCACCCAGATCGGCGACTGGCGAAAATCCTTGGTTTGCTGATTCCTTCTCCTACTTGGCCAAGAATCCTCAAGTTCAATGGTTCACTTAAAGAAAAATACTGTAAGCGGTAATCCCAATATTCGGAGGGCTGTTTGCCTCTCTCGTCTTTAACGCCAGATCATTACTTCGGGATTTTTGGTAAACAAAAATTAATTGGAATGAAGAAATCACAGATCAACTCCAGGAAGCTCGGTCAGAGCTTAGGAATCATTGGCGTTTGTCCGCCTTCACAATAACCAGACGTCTTGGGCGACGCTTCATCATGAGATGATTCCACTCTGTCTTCAACGGCCTTCTTGAGCTAAATGAATATTACATAGGCACATTTGCTTTCATTAATTTTTACTATAGAAGTTGTAATTTATCTTTGACAAAGACGGAATCAGGATGGGCGGACATGATTGCTGTAACTTTAACAAAGGAAGTTGATGAAATTTACAAACAAAACCCAAGATAAAAAAAAAAAAAAAATACAACTTTTTTATTATGCACTGACCTTAATACTCATAATAGTAATAATTGATATACTATAATGAATATTAATAAAAATTAGGACTAATAAAAAACAATTTAAGTAGTAAATGTTAATGAACATGAAATCGAAAAAAAATTACAAACACTAACCCAGTGAATTCAATCATCGAAGAAGTCACTACATTTTTTTGTATCAATAAGTGACAAGACAGAAAAGATAGGAAAACACCAAGTTCTGGAATCTGACTTCCAGAATAAATTTCAGAATAAATTTCAACAATAACTAGACAAACTCTATAAAATTATTAATAGCTGCAAAATTCAGATATCACCTCTAACGTGGCTGACGTAAGAAAAAACAATTTCATTACTTCATAAATTTACTTTCTTAAGTCTTTCATTAATTGACGCTTTACATAATGCTATATAACATATTGAGCACACACACAAACACACACAGATATATATCACCAACTACTGAATTTAAGAATAAATCTGTAGAAAACAAAGTGCAATAACTCATAGGAAACAGTAATAAAATATTAAAATCATTACATAATTTTATTAAATGAACTAAAATCATTATTTACTTTTACAAAAATAAATAAAGAATAATTTTATTCATTAAAACTGTGCGAAAAAAAAAGGTTCAGACAGACCCATTAGAGCTCAAAAAGAACCGAAACAAAGTAAAAGTGAATTAATTTAAACTTATTAAAAAATCTGATCTATTGTATAAGCTTAAGTCCACGTTTCCAAGTACCATCTACCTAATTCTCAAATCTTATCTTTCTAACCGTTTCTTTAGGGTCCGGCAAGGATCAGATTACTCCGAACACTACCCTGTGAAAGCGGGTGTTCCACAGGGCAGTGTGCTTGGACCCATCCTTTTTACCCTTTATATTGCAGGCATCCCCAATCATCCTTTTACCCTCTTAACTCTTTTTGCAGGCGACAAAGCGATCCTCTCCTCCTATCCTGATTCCAAAACCGTTTTCAATATTTAGTAAAACTTTCTTGATGCTATACAGAAGTGGTGCAGCAAATGGAGAATTAAAATAAAGGTGTCGAAATGCACACAGATTAATTTTCAGCTAAGAAAATATTCTCCCGATGATGTTACGTACAATATAACCCCCTTACCTCTCTCTGATTCAGTCCGTTACCTTGGGTTCCACATTGACTGACGACTATACTGGAGTGGACATATTAATATTAAACGACAAGAACTCAACAGACGCCACGGACTCTTACACAGCCTTATAAATTGGCGCTCACACCTCACATTAGAAAATAAACTGACCATCTACAACACCATAATACGACCAATCTGGACCTACGGTGCAAAACTATGGAGTGCCGCTAAGCCTTCCAATATCCAACGTATATTTTAATATCCACATGCTCTGTCATATAAACTACAATTTTACTCTTATCCATATTTCCAAATTATGACGTCGGAATCCATCCTCCCCGATGACTAAAACGGAGATACACTCGTGACCTCCTTGGCCTTAATGCCTAGACTATTAGTGGGGTCAATGGGCCCTTTTCCCCGCTTAGTGATTTTACTCATTTTTATATTTATTTATTATTTTTGTTCGTTTATTTATATTTGTCTTTTATCTTCTATATAAGATTTATTAATAATAATAGAATTTAAAATTCTAAAATTAAGACAGATCTAATTTATCTACAAAATGAGTTATAAAAAAAATCCACCAATGTAACATTCTTCGGACTTGTAATTTAACAACTTGTATTTTCAAGCAATCAGTAAATATAAAACCAAGAAGTATTATTAGTCCATTTTCCACAACTTCAATTTCACGTACAAATTTAAAACCATCTCTATATCTTACTCATGAATTCAATTTAGATTCAGAGAAATAATATAAAAAGATTAATTGCTTGAAATAAATAGCTCTCGTTTTTAGAGCAAAAATACAATTGCAGAATATTACCAACATTAACCAGCAGACTAACCATACTTTGATAGCAATTATAACTTAGAGAAAATCATAATTAATTCAAGGTAAATTAATAATGTTTTTTATTGTTGTAAAAGTTAACCAAATATAAAACAATATTCATAAAACTCAAAGATTATATATAGTCATTTTGAATGTCCTAAATAAATCTGTAAAATTAATAACTACCTGACCCATTTCAGGACTTAACAACCTAAATGCGCTAGGAAGAAAATTTCTCTTTGACATTCTCTTTCATCGCACTTAAGTTGAAAGAATTACTTGTTTTCACTCAGTCAAACGCAAGGGCTTCCAATACTCAGATCCGGTCAAAATGAGGGAAATATTTCATTAATAAAATATTGTGTCTTACTTATAATTATATTGGTACACTCTTGATTATATGATACACTTGGAAAAGAATATGGGGACAATTTATTTTTACACTCTTAATTTACATTTTAAACACATATTAAAAATAGCTAAACTCCCTGACAATAGACTTTCATTCTTCAAACTCGAAGATAATACTTGCTTGAGCCCTCTAAAAGTCGTTTATTTAGAGGAAGTTGGAAGAATAACTGAGTTTGATCATTGCCAAGGGTGTTCAGAGGATGCTTTACAACTTGATATTTCTCCAATCACTGCCTGGAATTATCTCTATCTACAAAAAAAAAAAAACAACAAACAAAACAAAAATGAATAGATTCCTCATAAACTTACAGAAGAACTGCATCTTCTTTAGCTTCCCGCTTAAAAATCCAATCTTTTTTTCTCGACTGGATCATCACCTGCTAGAAAACTCTATAAAACTTGGTGGAATACTTCAATAACCCAAAAGTAAAGGAAAATAAATTGGCATATAGTACATCCATTAACCAAACTTAAACAAATCGAAAAACAAGGACATTTAAGTAGAAATTTTACTTTATTTCCAATTCCAAAAATTGTAAAAATTTACAATTTGTATAAAAATTTGGTTAATCTCTCTTTGGTTAATCCTAGCACCAGGGATGCCATACCAACTGACTGACCTTAGTAAATCAGCAGGTATAACATCCATTAAAATTTAAGACTCTTACGTTATTTCAGACTATTATACCTACATTCATAGTTTAAATTTAGACATCTTACACACTGCACTCTATTCGACACATAAAAGAATTACTTTTATGCCATAAAAACATAGGAAACCAAGTAGATATAATGTAATAAACTCTCTTTTACGATACACAAAATTAAAATTTAAACATTTGTATTTAAACAAACACAGAACCAGAAGAGGGCTTAATTACGGTTTAGGATCTGCAATATCATGGCTAACAGGAAATATGGACATAGCAAAGTACGATGACTACTTTGCTTTATCAATAACGTCCATATTTCCTGTTAGCCATGATATTGCAGATCCTAAACCATTAATAAGCCCTCTTCTGGTTCTGTACTATACATGCCTATACTTACAAAGGTACAATCTGTTGAACATATCCTCGAACACAATATAGCCAAACAATTATCCATTGACAGATAACTGGTTGACGAATTCAACAATGAGGTCAAGTTATGTTTGAAGACAATTCCAAAATACAGAACTACCTCTAAAATATAGCTAATATTACAAGCAAAACTGGATTACATAACCAATACTCACTTTTGTTTGAAAAAAAATGTAATGTATTGTATAATATACAACAATTATATCTTGTTGTATAATAAAATTAATGATATTGATGCAAGTCTTGAATATTGTAAACTAAATATCATTCAATTGCATTTTGTCCCTCTCAGAATTTGTTAAAGTCATTTAAAAATATTCCAAAATTACAATTCTGAAATATTTACTTAGTTTATGCATTTTCTGCCCATCTGCATTGCCTGACTTTTTTTTTTTTTTTTTTGAGGGGGGGAGGGAGGGCTTTAAAAATACATAAAAAGTATAAAAATTATGAAATAGATTTTAAACGGCTCTTTATCTGAAAATAATATTGTCACTTTTTCCGAGCTGCTGAAAATTGTATTCATTTCTAGATCTATAGAGTGTTTGAAGTATAAATCTGTTAATGTTGAGTTAATAAATGAATCTTATTTTGATCTACTAAAGATTTGTTATACAGTGGAATTTATTCATATGCATTCGGTTCGGTTAAATAAAATGAACTATGTTCTATCTATATATGTTTA
>KZ806880.1:1284665-1298030 GCA_000696205.2 Oncopeltus fasciatus
AAAGTATAGGTTAAATAATAAATAATTTATTGCTAACTAAAATAATAAATAATATCTCATTCTTTAATTTAGATTTTCCAGGCTATACCTGATTTTTTAAGAAAGTTTAACAGCCCATCCACTGTAGAGGGGTTGTTCCCAAGGCACTCCGTCATATATAATATAATACAAATAATATAAATATTTGTATATTTGTTTATAATTATTAGGTGTTTTAATTTGTAGTTATTGTTATTATTTGTAAGAATTTAGGAATATTGACAATACTTGTGTTTTGCCACGCAGAGTTCACAGAGAACTGAAGGATTACTCAGGCTTCGTTATAATGTTCGTGGCCGTATTGGGTCCTTTCATACTCTCCATACTGATCCTCATCATGCTCCAGGTAAGCTGCACATAACATTTGTCTCGGAAATTTCATATTGTAAACTCTCTTTGAATCGCACACTCAAATATGTGTTTGAATTATGACAACAATAGGCTTCATAAGATGAATTAATTCTTTTAAAAAATCTTAAGCATTACTCGATAGATATATTTATTTTCATTCATAACTGGATGTGACGGACTTCTGTTCATACTGAACAAAAACTAACTTAGGCATATATATTCTTACATTCTTCTTAGGGACTGGACCGTTTCAAAAATGTGCATTGGTCGAGCTTTCGCACATCCTTTAATGGCTTTTTCAGGGCTAAATGGAGGAACATCCCATTTAATCCAAGCTGAATCCTATTCAGGCTCAGAAGAAGCTATCACAGGATGTACGAAAACTTGCCAAGCTCAGAAGAAGTATTTAGGAATATTTTTGGAGACCAATGGAAGTCTACAAGAATGGACATATATGTCTAGGACAGTACTTCAACTGTAGTGTTTCCAATACAATTATTTGATGATACATATCTTGTGTTTCTTAATAACAGTAAAAGATAATATAAATATGAAATACATAAGGATCCAAAACAAAATTTATATATAGTACTAATTATTATTAAATAATTCATTGTTTTTATAAACAATTATAATAATCACATAATAAATAATTATTGTGTGTGTGTGTGTGTGTAAGAAACTATTATAAAAATATATATAGTATGTAGTTCTGTCTTTTTTTATAAGTTTAAACACTCAGATATAATTAAAAAATATATTTATATGATCATATACTAATTCGTTGTTTTTTTATTTATCCGTAATGGCCGAAGCTTGTGCTGGAAGAATATGATATTGTTTTTATTGATAGTAATTTTTCAATTTCTGATTTTTCAAAATCTATCGGTCCATGAAGAAGTAGAGAATACCTCACATCATATATTTTTTATTAAAGAGTCACGATATTAGGAAATTACAGTTTGATAAGATTTAACAAATAATTTGCAGAAGCTGAAGTTGGGTGGCGATCCAACAAAAGTAGCAATGTACGCTAGCCTTCTTTCGCTTGAGATAATTTTCATCTTCCGTCTCTGCCACTACGGCCAGCAACTGATACAGGAGGTAAGAGTCTATAATTCCAGATAAATTTAGTAGTTCATAGTAATTAGCCTGGCTAGAGTTAATGACCAACAGAAAAAGAACTGAGACCCTTAATAACTACTAAGAACAACTAAGAAAACTTCCGGGACAACGTTCAGGAGACTGAACTATTCCAGAACGAGACACCTGCTGAGTTCTCAAACTAACACCTGGAGAAGGTAACTCTATCCTATATACTTTTTATACCATTCATTTACTTTTCACACCAAAACTAATAGTTAAATTAGTTTTATAAATTTAAAAAAAAATTGTATTTATTACATTTTTGTAATTATAAAAATATTTTTTAGTTTGATTACAATGANAATACAATTTTAAATGGCAACCGCATTAGGAGAGAAGGTAACCAATGACACAACTCTCAAATTTTAATAATTAGGAAAAAATTAAAAAAATGACTACAGTTATAAAATACTTTTTTTTTTTTGTAAAAAAAAAAACTTCCTGAGATATGTCTTTGAGAATAAGAAGAATAGTTAATATAATTTAGAATCAGTTTCAAAAATATTGTTATAGACTATAGGTTAGTTTCAACAAATTGTAAAAATAATTATGCTTACTAACAACAATCCAACCTACTGCCCTTACTAACTAATAAACAAATAAATAGAAAATATAAAGTACTTACATATAATTAACAGATATGTACAAATGAATTAAATATGCTTATTAACATAGAGGCCTCAAGATAACTTGATAATAATAATAATTACTGTCACTTATCATTTCCTGTTACCGACACTGCAAAGGCCACCACCAGCCCGACGCTCCCTGACTCGCGATCTGACACGGAAACTAACACTGAGTAACTCTGACTTAACACTGACTAGAGGGGACCGCTGGCGAGCTGCTTTTATAACTTCGAAGAAGAGCTGAGGCAGGCCTACAGGTCTGGTCCTCACGTCACCGAATTCTTGAGTCATTAGCAATATAATACATTTTTTTTTTTTTTCCAGAGTCAAGACCTGTATGACGTTCTGTACAGGACTCCATGGACGAGATGGAACACTAAAAGCAGACAATTACTTTTAATGATGTTAAGGAACACGGAGAAACCTATCATAATAAAGTCTAAGGCAATATTATTTTTCTTGTCTTACAAATATTTTTCAGATGTAAGTATATATTTTATTTAATAAATAAAAATTAGAAAAGTACTCATACAGGAATTTGCTTGGGATCTTCAGCATTTAAACTATTGCTATTATTTGTGTCTTAATACTATTTCTAAATTAATTTTAAATAATCCTTTTAGATTAAAGGTGCTAAATTTTGCGGACCAAAGAGATGTATTTCATAGCAATTAGATGATGAAATATATTTTTATCTAAAATTTATTTCCTGTTCAATGATAAGGCAGTTATTAATAAATAATAAAGATGGTATTCAAAATGTTTTTGCCTCGGGATCTGTGTGTTAACAGAAATTTTGGCAACAGTATTAAATTCAATCTACTTCGTACTTTTTCAATCATTAGAATTTAAAATATTTATTAATTGAATGTAAATTTTTAAAAAAAACTTTGAGAATGGAATATGAGGGTAAGATATTTTCTCACTTATTCCATTTTGATCTTTAATGAAAAATGAAGAAAACTTCCAGCAAATGTGTAACGAGCCTTTAGCACATGGAAATCAAGTTTTCTTGGAGGAATAATTTTGAAATTTTGATTCTTAACGGTCTTTCTGAGGAGAACTAAAAACATAGAAAATTTTACTTTTTGTGATTTTTTTTTCTTTTTGTGTTTGAACTGGTGAGGAGAAGCTAGCTTTGCGCACTTCTTAGTTAAAAATTGCATGTACACTATTTACAAAAATAAAATAAAATACACACAAATATCAGAATATTTACAATTATTATTTTTACTGCACTATCCAGTATTGAGCATTAAAAAAAATGTTTCTAGAAAAAAAGTCTCTTGGCCACTGCCAACGGTGAATGTGGGGGGGGGGGGGGGGTTGGTTTTGGGGTTTCTGTAGAGAGACTTTGAAAAAAGGGTTAGGTTCTAATTTGCAGGTCAATAACTATAACTATGAATAAAGTGTATATGGCATTGTTCTGCTGTGAATAATTTATTTATTTGGTGCGACTTCATTAAACTATCAGAAAATAATTCAGGCTTTTTTTTTGTTGCAGCTCATCACCGCAATGTATCAAGTAGTGAATATCGCAAGAAATGTTATGTGAATACATGCCAGGAATTGAGTTTTTATTTATAAGAATTAAATAAAAAAAAGTATGATTTAATTTATCTTTAAATTTAAAGACTAATTTTGTCATTACATTTATTCATTCACTTTTACTTTGTAGTTTCCTATGAATTTCGATACAATTGCTAAATAATACTTATTTATTACTTATTAAAGTATGTGCAAAAATATTTTACCTTATCTATAAGTATATGTAATGTAATAAAATATAAATATTTTTACAGCAAATTCGCTATCATTTATTTTCCCATACCTTTTATCGCCTTTACTGACTTCAAAGCCATTATCTTTGAAGTTTTTTTATATTATATTATTNTTTTTATTATTATATACTATATATGACAACTTACTATATATATATATTATAAGGAGGAGACTTCTCAACCTTATTCAGTGAAGAATGAAAACAGAGCAAGTCTATCTTCACTCCTCGCTGACGTAGGCGATAATTTGGCACGAAAATTCAACTTATAGTAATTATTTCTTTTTGTCTGTTTACTACACTCGTTGCGGACGAGGTGTACAAGATATAATGGCACAATTCTGTATTGCCCTTGTAAATGCCAGTACTGCGTTGTCTACGTCACTTAGAGTTTTTTTTAGAGATTTGAAGATTGATTGAATTGTTGAGCGTTAATATAAAAAAGAACCAATTGATAGAGATCGGAAGTGAAAGTCTGTTCAGGAGGTACTAAAGGAGGTTCCAGGTCAATTTCAAGAAGGATAGATGAATGTGCAGAAGAAATTTTATAGAGGGCGGTTGACCTTGTAAAGTAGTAACATTAAAATTAATGCCTAAAAGTAGGGAATGGCAAAAACTTTAACAGGCCTAAAGCCAGATAAATGTTCGGGAAACAGTCCATTTAATCTCCAATTTGATTAAATAATTTTCTCTTTTTCGGTTTGGAGGTTACAAGAATAGGTTCGGTAAGGATGCCTTTAATCTTTCATTGCTGGCTAAAATTACGCCTCAGTCATCTTTTAAAATCATACATGAGCATTTGCTATGTCCAGCCTTTCAAAAAGAATAGAAGAAACTGGGCTGCTAATATAATTTACAAAAATTAGAAATAGTAAGAAACTACGTTTCTATTTAGCTGAAGAGTCTATTATAAGCTGACCAGTGATCCCTCTAGCAATACATACAATTGAATTAATTAGAAGTAGGATGTCTCCCATCGTCATTCGTTGGTGGTTTAGCAGTATTTGGTATCGTACTTGAAGAAACGTCCGGTCTAGAATATAGGCGGAAACCAATGGCATTACTGACTTGCCATGAAAACAACCTCTCATTGAACGCCTCAAAACTTGGCTGTTCTGTACGGGAAATTAAAGTGACGGTATGGAGTGGCCTCCAGTAAATCTTCATAAAACTCTTGTCGCATGGAAAATTCCAGGGCCCTACGAGATGAGAGAAGCTCAGCTTTGCGCCTACCTGACATGGAGCCTGCAAATGAAAGATGTCCTACCAAACAAATTTGCTTGTACAAATTAGGGTCTAACCTACAAGTCTACAAAAAGTCTGTATGCCGCATTGGCCTGAGGAGCAAATTTATCTAGTAATGAAGTTGTTGCAATCACAGAGGTAAGCTCTTCAACCACCTTAGCCTCACAGCTTGTTGGCAGATAAGCTCTCCAAAGAAATGGAGGCCCAGGCCTGGAGGCTATCGGCAGCTTTTCCATCACTCGTTCCAGTGGAAATAACGACAGCATAAGAGGCGACTCGACTAAAACTGAGATGACTCTAACTCAAATAATGTAGGATGAAACCGAGATCAGAAAGATTTTATATGATCTTGAACAATGGGGAATGAAGCCCAACATGAGAAGCCCACTTCGCCACTGAGTTCATATTTGGATTAGGAATGGTTGGTAACAATCAGTCAACCGAGCTCTCAACAGGCTATGGAAATATAAATGTCAAAATTCAGAAAGTGGCATGAGCAGTTTGCGGTGAGTTAGTGGTGGTAAAATATTGATTTCTACTGCCTACCACAAATAAATACTGGAAAGGAAAAAACGGACTTAATGGGGTCATAATTTTTACGTTTATATGCTGTTGTTTTAAATTGTTTGATTGTATTCTACTATAGTATGTAATTTTATAAATATTATTTAATTTGTGATATTTAATCCCACGTAAATTTTAGATAATTTTTAGTGCAAGGGAACAGAATAAAAAATCTAACTGTCCCAGCCAGGACTCGAACCTGGATCCCCTGCTATCCGGGCCGGTGCATTTTACCACTTATGCTACCGAGACAAGTCTGATAAGTTATTAAATTCCCCGCACTAGTGTCGAGAGTCCAACCTCCGAGGCCGACGAATATATCGCTCATGCTCGGTAGCATAAGTGGCAAATGCACCGGCCCGGATAGCAGGGGATCCAGGTTCGAGTCCTGGCTGGGACAGTTAGATTTTTTATTCTGTTCCCTTGCACTAAAAATTATCTATAGTATGGGATGAATTATTATTAGTGAACATATTTTATTAATGGTAAGGACTACTGTGATCCATCTATAGTGCAGCTGAAGAGAAAAAGGATACCAATAAGAAACAAGAAAAAAATACAACAATAGCATGGAACTGAACAGATTTCCCATGCTTAGATATGGATTGTAAATGACTAATATGTTCTTAAAAATCAAAGAGAACAATGTGTAATAAAATGTATGATCGCTATTGCTGAATCTGGAGGTTTCGGTACCGAAAAGAAGTAAGAAAATTACATAGTTCACGAATAATGTTCCATCATTTTTAGTATCACTAATTATAAGGCTTGGCGACACTCCAGGTTTCTACGCGGTATGTCCAGATTGGTCTTAATAATGTCTTGTAGAGCGCCAGTTTGTATTCTATTGTAAGATTGGAATTCCTATTCATAAGTCTGTGCAGGGGCCCTTGTCGATTGAGTTCTTGTTTTTTAATTTTAGTATGTTCAGCCCATGCGAGTCGTGAGTCAAGATGGAACCCCAAGTAATTTAAGAGTGGTATAGGAATATTGTTAAATTTCACAATTTGAGGAAAGTCCGTAATTGGAAATTATCTTGAAAGCATTTTGCTTTATTGATTTCTATTTTTAAGATGATTTTAGACGCAGTTTTATTATCGGGGTGCCTTGTCGAAGAATAGCCTTGTCGTCTGCAAATAGAGCTAATAGGGTACTTGGCTGGGTAGCGATGTCAGCAGTGTACAGGATAAATAGAATAGTTCCAAGCACACTACCTTAAGGAACTCCCGCTTCCACATTTCTACTAAGTAGAAGCGGGAGTTCCTGAAGATAGTGTGCTTGGACCTATCCTATTTATCCTGTACACTGCTGACATCGCTACGTAGATATCGGAGTAATCTAATCTTTGCCGAACCAAAAAGAAACGGTTTGATATGTTAAACTTAAGGGTAAGGTAAGTTACTAGGAAGTATGGATTTCACAGAAGACCATTTTGCCAGACTCTACCAAATGCTTGAGAAACATCCAAGAAATCGCATGGGCAGTACTCATTGTGCCTAAAGGAAGAAGAAATGCAATCTACGACGTGAAATAACGTAAACTTCAAGCATTCTGCTGTCTTATTGGACAGTAGAATGCTTGCGTTGGAAGCCGAACTGATTCTTTCTTCTCAAGGATATTGAAGAGTTCAATGGAAAGCATCCTTTGTTTTAATAATATTTTTTTGAAAATCTTAGAAAACGTTAAGAAGAAATGGAGGTCAAAAATATGATTGCCTTCTTAGTAAGATTAAGGATAATTTGATAGGTGATTAAATTGATTCGGCTGATTTGCACTTAGGCAGACGAGATATTATATTCTTGACCTCAATAGGAGTTTTTACATTGAATGGCCAGGATATTAGTAATGTTCAGACACTTCTCAGTCTCTATGGCATTGGACAGGTCTAAGAAATCTAAAAAAAAGGAGTATATGTTTGCTTGATTTGATGGGCAAAAATTTTGGCCTTGTCATTATCAGAAGATGCTCTGGAACCATTTTTTAAGGGGGTAGAATCATCATGACTTTAAGGATTCTGCGAGTAGCAATCAAGAGGGATTAGTGTCCTGCTGAGCGAGTAGACAGATGGGCATTTAAGGCCTCATTTCGTAAAGTACCGAATTTTTGTTTTACTGGAAAGATCATTAAAGCCAGCTGTGGGGTGTCTATATTTTTGGATATTCATCTTCCTATTATTACCCTCCCCCCTCTTCTGTGTACATAGTTACTGGTATAGCATCCCTAATGTTTGAAGCAATAAATCCACAATCTGTATTAAAAACTTTGCATTCTATGGCCGTTAGACGTTTCTACAAATAGGTTTTTCGCATTGGAGCATACCAAATGGTGATTTCGCACATCCTGTGAGGATTTCTTCAGGGCTGAGTATAGAATGTGAATAATCGCTGATCTTGATGGTTTTATTACTGCCGTTGAACGGCTGTTGGTCGCATTTCTTATTGTCTAATCGATTGTATAATCCATTCTTCCGGTGGAAGGTATATGGTGTTGTTTGGACCTTGTGGTAGCTCATTACTACAAAGCTTCCTAGTGGAAGAACAAAATTTAAAACCTCAGGTTACTATTAGCGTTATGAAATATGGTTTTTAAAACAATTTTTTTTACATGCTGGCAAATATTTTTTAAAAAGAGGAAGAAAGAAGAAGAAATCTTTGTAAAGGAAGAAATTTACCAATATAACTATGGTGGGTGAGCGCTTCTCGTCTAAAGCAATGTCTAGTGATATTCCTTATTCACGCTAATTCTTTTCTTTGAATTTTAAATTTAGAATATTAAAACATCGAACAAAATGAAACTTGGGCTAATTTAGCAGGTGCTTTATGCTCCATTTTAATCAATTTAGACGGTTCATTGAATATCTTTCCTGGGTTTGGAACACAAAAAAAGACATCCTCCATGCTAGGCTCGACGCAAGCCAGTTAGTTCATCTTTGTCAATTCGATAGTTAAAAAACTTGATCATTTTTATGATTCCCAGAGCTAAATATTACCAAAATTTTGAGGCAGGCTTATCAGGAACAATTTTTTCTGTGAGATCTAATTTCCCATTCCTTTAAGATTGATCATAGTTTTTCTCTGCTTTAGCCAAGTGCTTGGATGCCTTGCTCTCTGAGTTGCGACAGTAATAGAACTGTAGAATATGCGGCAATCATTATTACAAAAACCTGCCACACCTAAGAACAATTTCATTTTCCAGTCTCTATATAGATTTTGCATTAACTCTACTTTCACTTGTCCAATATTCTACTACACCTTACCGTCTAACCTCTTAAAATGTAACTTTTTTTTTTTTGTTGATGCTCCATTCTTGAATATAACGTTTGTTACACTGGAACTAATTTAAATATTTTTTGGAACTTAGGAATGGTTGCAAAACAGTTGTAACTGCTATAACGACAATACACCCAAAAACACCTTTCTTTGATATATAGGGTTATTTTTGCCAAATGGAACTTTTATTTTTTGCATTACCTTGAACTCGTAAAACGCACCTTCACAGATTTCTATTGCGTTTGTTATGAACTTCTCTTTGTTCAAAGCTAGTTGCTTAGGTGTTAGGTCATAGGTATTCACTACAAGAAATCATGATAGCCTTAAAAGAATAAGTTCTGGGTGAATCCTTTTCTTCCAAATGTGCTAAGGGAATATTGAAAGTGCATTTGGAAAGTATTTAGAAAAGTATTCTTGTATGATATGAAAATAGTTTTATGTTAATAAATAAAAACAATGATAAAAAAAACAATAATGTATCTTCAACATTCTAATTCATGATTAATTTAATATGCATTTTCATCGCGTAAATCCTATTTTACCCCCTGAAAAACTCATTTTTTTTAAAATATTTAAATTGGACCTGCCAGATTTTAATAAAAAAAAATTAACCTACTGTCCTTCTTGACGATAAAAAATTAAAATTTACAGCTTAGATAAACCTGATTGTTCTTTTTATTTGGGTAAATCTTAAAATATATCTACTACCAATAAACAAATCTGAGTTGAGTTACATTTGTCTAAACTAAATTTCACTCCTACTATTGTTTGGAAACTTATTTCAAGGACTTAAATTTCCTCGTTTTCTATTGGTCTGATTTCTCTGAATAACGAACATAGCCATTTTTTTGCATTTAAAGGTAACATACGAGTATATTATGTTCATTAGGAACAACAGAATAGAGTAGCCAACGTTGATCCGAACATATATATATATATATANAGGATTTCATGTTGAGTCATGTTTCAATGAAAAAAAAAATTTTTTTTTCTTTTATATATATATATAATAAATTTGTCAGGATAATAACCATAACAGTTACATTCCTTTAAAATTTGTCAAACAAAAAAAAAACATTTTTATGTTAAATTTTTTCTAACAAAAGACAATTTACATTTATTTTGAAATAAATTGATATAAATATTTTTCAATTTCATTTATACTACTTTTTAAGTTTTTTAAGGAGGACGAGGAATGTTATGAACGGCATTAACAGAAAGTTTTACTTCATCGATTAGAGTATGAATCCTTGGAGACCTCAATCGACCGAAACTCTGATGGCGAATTACAATAATAATGATATCCGCTCAACAAACTCAAAACAAACCGTTTTATAAATCAAGAGCGAAGCAAGAATCCCAAAACTAGATTAAATTTAAATACAAGTCACTAAAATCAGGTAACAATTTAACTTGGGCTCAGCTTCAAGGTGGCCATTAAAACTAGCTGGCGGGGCCGTTGGAGTTGAAGTGGCTGATAATAGGCTTGTGGAGAATTTCCAATCAGCTCTCTAGGAACCTTTGGGTGGGGGGTGGGGGGTCCAATCAATGCCTGATAAGTCCAGACGCACTTTTTCCAGAACGCTGAAGACTTCTCAGGAGGAGGGACTCACTATCCAGCGATCCTCGAGCTTTGCATCGTACGGAGTTTTGTAGAATAGCAATTTACAATCAAATAATATTAACACATAAAATTATATAGTTCTAATGGCGCGGGGATATGACGAGAACCTAAGTCAAGTAGAACTTAAGAAATTATTATAAAATATCAGTCTGTTACCCTTGAAGTCGTGGGCTAAGGCTATTTATCTCCAATTTACTTCAAAGAATTTTTTTATTGCATTTTATGTAGAATGCCAATGTGGGATTCATCAAATTTTTTGTTTACAATATTAGAACACTTTTATAATTTAAATAATATTATTCATATATATTTAAAGCTATGATATTTACTATTATTTTGATCTTTTTTATATGTATAGTTTTAAAGTCTTTGGAGTTAGCATATTTCCTTTCCAAAAATGACCTTCTGAGGTCAAAAGAGCCTAAGATAGTATCAATACATTTAAAAAAAATAAAACTGGGCATTATTATTTTGACGCTAAAAAATGATTAAATATTTAATAGAATTTTAAAAATTTCTCATTTCTCCAATGTGTCATATGCACTTACATGTAGATCTTATCATTAAGTGAATCAGCTAGGAGTTCACTAACGGAGGAATATTAACGGAGTAGATTGTAGGAGGTATATGGGAAGGGATGTTTTGAGTTACTTTAAATATAAAATATTTTAAATCCTAGACATTTTTGTTTTAATACAAAAACAATTATTTAAATAAAAAGCTTTTTATTTTAAAATAATAATAATTTTTTGTTTTATCAGTATTTTGCTACAATTTAATATATAAGTAATTTAACTAAATAAGATTGAGTTAAATTTGGCTTATGAACTACACAATTATAAAGAGAAATATAATCGTTCACTGTTAAACGATTCTATTTCTTATTTATTTAATAAATTTTTTTCTTGTTTTATTTTTCTTATTGCAATTTTTTAAACAATAATTATTTCACTTCCGTCGGTAAGAATATTAACCTCTAATGAGCTTCTTACGGCAATGATAATCTTCTACATAAATGACTAGAAAGTATTTCATAATAATTTTAAAATAGGTCACTCGTACTAAACATTTACATGGGATATTTAGTATATAAAGAATTTATTTGATTTTAAAAATTAATATTACAATGTGTTTGTGAAATTTAAAATGAAAGTGTATGGTGAGTTCAAAAAAAGTAATGGAGATAATATCTATTAATATTATTTTGTTCAAAGGTTTAAAGGTTTCTTAGGTTAAATTTTTAAGGTAACATTGAGTACAGGTATTGGAACTAAATTCGTTTCACAAAATATCCTCACAATATACTTTTATTTATTAATTATAGCTTTCAGGATACACAATGCCATCAGCATAGCTACGCACTTATGAAATCCTTCTCATCGCTTTAATATTGTCATCTTATTCCTCTTGAGTTATTTTTCAAAAATAAATTATCAGCAATGAATGAACCAGAGGTTACAATTTAATTTCTTCAGAGATAATAAAATTGGTTGAGTTCATTAATGGATAAAATAGGTTCAGAAGCATAGAGAACAAAATTTATAATCTTAAACTTTTCTTTATTTATTAAGCCTAAGGCCGTAGAGATTAAAAACAAATTGAAATTATTAGTAGAGTTCTGAAAATATTTATAACAGTTGTTAAATGTAATTTTCTAACATTTATACTCTGTAAATTTAAAATAAAATATACGAAGAACAAATTTAAGAATGTATAGTTGAAAGTTGGTGAAAGCCTTCTAAAATTTAGTTAAATCTATGAATTTCGTATTTGTGATCCTCATGGCATAGTGCTTATCGGATATAATTTTGTTAAATACAGTTAAGATAGAGAGGGAATATTGAGTATTTATCGGATTGAATAATACTTCAATAATCGCAATGATTATTACTGATGAGCATTGTTATCTCGTTTTAATATATAATTTCAAAATCTTGTTTATTGAAGAAAATAAGCGTAAAATTTAATTTTCTAACATTTATGTCCTACAATATTTTTGCAAAGGAAGAAATTTAAGGAAGTGGACATATCACTAATTTCCAACTCTTCCCTTCGAGAGAGCTACAGCGACAACACCTTTTCCTTTCATATTCAGATATAAAAATAAAAATTATTTCTAAATTATGTAGATAAGAATCTATATTTATGTTTAATGATACTGTGGTAATTCGCTCAGGTTACGCAGGCCCTGCTTGACGGACTTCTTGACCTTATAAATGGTCAATAGTCACTCTCATCTTCAATAGTTATTTCCATTTGCATTTTTTTTTTTTTTTTTGGCAATGAAATAGTCTTCTACAATGTTACTGACCAAAAGCCGAGCGTAGAAATAGAAATATTTTAGAAAGAGAAAGAGAGCTCGTTCAGAAAATCGATTGGTACAATCGAAAATATTGTAATTTTTGTTATTCAGCCAAAACTATAAGAAACTGGTATAATTTTTGAACATCAGTTCAAATCAGATGATAGCATAATTTTAGCATTAGGAAAAACGAAGTAATTTTTTTTTTTTTTTTTTTTTTTGCCTGTTAGCCTTCCATTCAACCACTTAGGGTCATGGAGGAAGGGGCTATCTACAGGTTGCCACCCTATTTTAAACACCCATGGCTCAGGACAAGCTTCTATATTATAAATATAAGATTGACCTGGGCGGGATTTGAACCCGCGGCGTCAGGATTGCGAGACCCGTACGGATCCCCTGAGCTAGCCTGGCGCCCC
>KZ806880.1:1298613-1309160 GCA_000696205.2 Oncopeltus fasciatus
TATATATATATACACCTATATATGTATATTGTTTCAGGTCAATGGCAGAAAGTTTTGAAGATACTTATTACAACTTTATCGAAAGTAGAAAAATGTTCAAAATTCTGGTTTGTTATAAAATATCCAGAAGAAATGGAGGATGGAACAAGATGAACCTGACATACATTGGATTTGTGTATTCTGTATTCTTCTGTCTTCTGGGAATGTCAGGAACAGCCTTATTCCTCACATTTAGTGACAAAGCGAAATTCCTCCACTCGTTACATACGTTCTTCTTGGTGGTAGTTGGGATCATGAACTTGTCCTTGAGGATTGTCAATGACCGGATCCTGAGAGAGACTGTGGACTCCTTCAAGAAAGGCGTATTCCTGTACGCCAGAGAGATCCAGCCAGAAGCAGTTAGGCTTCTGAAGGAAGAGAAAGTCAGGGACATCAGGCTGATAGCAAAGGTCTTCTCGAATGTCATTTTCTTCGTAGCTCTGTCTAACCTCTTCATGCTCCCGATACAGCAGTACTTCCTGGGGACGGACTACCCGGAGGATTCGCCCCTGAACCCCTACCTGCCGCAGCCCTTCTACATGCCCTTCGAGACGAGGACCTACTCCGGCTACATCGCGGGATTCATTATCAACGTCGTCTTTTTCTCCTACTTCGGAGGGATTGTGGTCTGCGTGGACGAGTTCTACACCAGCATTCTCATACAAATCAAGGCTCAGATAGAAATCCTCAACCGCTCGTTGAACAACATCGAAAGGAGGGCCTTCGACTTACTGAAGAAAACCCACGAGTCCTCAGATTTATTAGACGAGAATATAAGTGATCTTTATCAATCCAAAAGATTTCAGGATTGCATGTACAGTTGTCTAAAATCCAATCTACTTCATCATCTGGAAATCATAAGGTACATTATAATTCTAGAATTACTTTATGAACATCTAGCTTTAATGTTCACGTAGGCTTCGACGGTCGTCAGATGTATTTACCGTTTCTTCTTCCGGGTTGGACCGTGTCAAATTGTTAATAGTTGCCGAGCTTTCGCACATCATGTGATGGTTTCTTCAGGGCTGAGTAGAGTAATATAATATTATATATAATATAATAATAATAATAATAATACAATATAATATTATATTACTCTACTCAGCCCCGAAGGAGCCATCACATGATGTGCGAATGCTCGGCAACTATCAACAATTTGACACGGTCCAACCCGGAAGAAGAAACGGTAAATACATCTAGCTTTAATGTTCTAGCTGAAGTTATGGTTATAAATAAAATTTACAAATTTTGACGATATTAAATTAAACTTATATAAATAAAATATTAAGCAATATAGTTGCTCTGTTGTGATTTAGTAGTAAGAGAACTGAACTGTTCTGTCAAATGTCCCAGACTTAATGGACACAGTGCACAGTTCCATCTTTATTTAATCTTCTTATTTAATACGAACCCATGTCGCAGAAAATCCGATTTAAAAATAGATTTAAGGGAACTTTCATGATTATTGTACTTTACTAGTGGTAAAATAAAAAAGTCTGAGGCGCAGGTAAAGTGGAGGGGATTCATCTGGGTTTCAATTCTGGCAATTCGGGCTTTTATCCTGAAATAAAAGCTTGTCCAGACCCATGGATGTTTAGAATAGGTTAGTTACCTGTAGATAGCCTCTCCCAGAGGCTACATACAAATTATTTTTATTACATCAGTTATGTTATATATATAACTCATTAAATTTAGTTGCTTTGAATCTATGGTTTTTAAGTTATTAGAATAACTAGTGGGTTTTTAACTATAAAATAGCTAATTGCATCTATTATATATATATATATAGGGTNTATATATATATGATTTGTTGTGTCAAAGTTATCTTTCTCGCTACTGATTTCAGATTGGAGAAATACTGCAAGCCGTACGTGGAGGCGACATTTGTCGGACTCTTGTTCCTAGCATCCTTGATCCTCGCCTTCCTGGTACTTCTCATTCTTGAGGTGAGGATCCGAAGGTTCAGACAGTCTAGTGAGGAGGTGTGTATCTGGGCGTTTACTCGGGTTCCTGAACTGTCCGGAAACAAGGAACAGCGGACGGAGTTACTGGGTTATTGCAGTGTGTCGTACAGGAAAACTGTTACTGTCACTCTTAGGAAAATATATTGGAAGACTCCTTTAGTCAGATAATCTGGGAAAAACGACACATCAATTCTTTATAGTTCACAATTTTGGACATTTAAGTAATTGTAAAGGAAGTTTAATCATGAACATAAGTAGCTCAGGCTTTTTTTTAAAAATTATTATTATTTAATTTTATATTTAACTCCCGTATAGAAATTGACGGACATCTTTACCAAGCGGAAGCCATCTTCCAAATTTCATTTCAGCTATGAAAATAATACCATATTTTATTTTATTGTATTGAATTTATTTAATAAATTTTTTTTTGTATGAGCCTTTATTAGTGAAAAATAACGCAAATAAAAAGTATTTCAATCTTTCAAATACAATCTGGTACCAAGTTACCGGTCGCCGGGTGTGCTCAGTTGTATAAGGGAATATTGCTTCTGAGCCTATGTTATCTTCCCATTTTTCTTGGTTTACCTAATCTTTATGTTTTCCTTGCTTCGCCAGAAAGAAAATTATTGTACATTTAGAATGGTGACTAATTTAAAAAAAAAATGTTATAATAAATTCATGAAATTTATTTTATTGCATAAAAAGGATATAATTAGAACTTTTTTTTAAAAAAAAGAAGTTAAAATAAAAAATCAGAATGTAATTTTATTAATATATATACAAATTTGTTTCGTAATATCATATCTCAAAAATCACATTTGAATTATGATTAAAGTTTTTTTTAAATTTAACTGAAAAATAAGTACAAATATTAGAATAAAACTNAAATATATACTAATATTATATATTATATAGAACATGAAATAGTCATTTATAAAAAAGTGTAGTTGTAAATTGCATTTATATTGATAATTTTTATACATAAACTTATACAAACGATACATTTTTTACTCTAATATTTCCTTGAACAAATCTTTAGCCTTTAAGGAATCAGTTACTGAAGTAAAATTAAATATCAAGGGATACAATTAAATTCTAAGGATAAAAAATCTATTTCCATACCTTGGTGTGGAAACAGTTCATACGCTACGCCATTCGACGTTTCGGGCACTAAAAGTAATTTTAAGAAAATGTTATCTCTTTATAATTAGGAAAATATAAATAATTAAAAAAAATTTTACCTTCTCAGAATAGGATAGTTTTTTATTTATTTATTAATTACTCTCATCAATATGAAACTTTATATAAATATATTCTAAGTTATTTTTTTTCTCCAAAAATGGTCTGGAGCCAGTCTTGCTCTCAGAATGAGTTTAATTATAAAGATATACATATAAACATATATTTTATCTAACTAAGAAAACCCGTCATAGTCTACATATTATTTAATTATAATAAATTCTTGAAATAACTTTTTTTCTTAATGTAGGAATCTAGTTCTAGTTTAATAACTTAGCGCTTTTGAGAACACCGATCCCTTCCCCTGTACTAAATGTACATAAATGCATCAGAGTGTTGATTGATAACTTAGTCTAGAGTTAGTACGTATTATTCAAATACTACATATTAATATTTTTCGCGGTTTTAAAAGAAATTGAGAGATTGTTTTGCTATCTGTATATATTTTGGATACCATCAAAATGTTAAACATAATATCTCTGTAATAACATGGTTAAAATTAATAATTAGTATAGAAATCTTTTGTCACGGCTATCTATATGGGCTTTTAATTGCTAGGACATTTTTAACATGATGCAATTTCAGGGTTTTGAAAAATGTTTTATTATAATATACTATAATGCTCTCTAAACTCTTTAAATATTTCTGTAAAAACCAATATACAAAGAGACGTAATTTTACTGAATACTGAAGTAATGAATTTATGTTATGTCTAGAACCCTGGCTTCATCATAATTGGAAACTTCGTGCTGACCATATCTGCAGAAATGATCTACATATTTCACTTTTGTTGGTACGGAGAGGAATTGATACAAGAGGTGAGTTGCTGATCAAAGATTTTTTTTTTCTCGTTTATTTTTACGGTCGTATTAAAATAACAGGCGAACGAACACAAATTCAAATATAGAGTTTTTCTTTGACCGTAAATATTATTATTAGATTTTTTTTGTTAGGGTTTGGTCAAGGTAGATCCAAAAAAAAATACAAATTTAAAAAAATGTGTGTTTTAAAATTATATCCTAAATCACATTTACATTACTGGACCAAAATGGAGAGTTTTTTTTTGTAAGGTATTTTTTTAAATTATCTGGCTACGTTTCGGCTTACATTGTAAGCCATCTTCAGGGCTATATAAAAAAAATGTGATCTTAGGGACACGACGCCCCCTCTCGCCTTTATGATAGCCCTGAAGATGGCTTACAATGTAAGCCGAAACGTTGGCAGATAATGTAAAAAAATTACACATTTTTCACAATATGTATTTTTTTTGGAACTACCTTAACACAAATTTATTTCATACAAAATAATGGCATCCTTGATGTCAACTACCAATCTTAAGTTATTATACTTTTTGAACAAATCCAAGTTCTGAGAACTAATAATTTTGTCCTGTAATGTTTTGTGAAAACTTATGACTCCCTTAAATCCTTCAGATACTTTTTGTACATTTCTTCAAGGATCAAAATTATCAAAATCTTGTATATGACTAGATATTGAACATTCAGACAAATTTCCTTTGATACACATAAAATACGTAGTGCACAATTGCTTATAAAAGCACAGTAATATGTCCTTTCAAATAATAAAAATTTCAAAAATAAAATAAAATAAATACTTATGCTACAAGTTTTAACAACCCTTGGGGGAAACATAAATTGTATTGTTTATTCGTGGCCCAAAGCAAAATAGTGGGGCCGTGTAGACAGCACACAGTTTTGGTCCACTCATGGAGAGTGGTACTCTTGGGCTGGGTATCTCAGGGGCACGCAAAGAACCCCTCTATGCCATTATGAACATAAGCAAAGAAAAAAATAATACTGCAGTGCACTTTTTAACAGTAATGAACCCGGTACCCTTGCCTCAGTAGTCCAGTACCCAAGCAACTGAACTACTTTGCCCCTTACTGTCTTGTAATACTAACCAGCAATTTAAAATGCAGCTTCTTGAAGCTTTACTAAAACTTACATATTATTTTAATCCATATTGTAGCATTTCTAAATTGTGTAATTAAACGAAAATAAAAAAGCAAACATTAATGATCAATTTTTCAGTGAAATATCTTTTATTCCTCTACAACTTACATCTTAAAGATTTTACATTTTTTCTTTACGTTAAAATATCATTATTACGCATTGCAAGAATTTTGTTCCAAAAGATTGACTTATGATGTACCTAAGAACTTTTATTATATAGTTATGTCGATGTTAAAACTATGAAAAAATTACTATCGATGAATTTCTAAACTAATATGAAATGTAAACTTTGAACAATTTTAATTTTTTTTTAAAAGATTATTACTATGCTTTAGGCTGAGTTGAAAGTTAAAAGCGTTAATTCCTGTCACATATCCTCATGTCCCCAGAGCAAGAGAGTCTTCGACAGCGCCTACGAAACTCCGTGGCCTCTCTGCGACTGGAGGTTCAGGAAGATCGTCTCAGTGATGATGGCCAACTCCAGGAAACCTTTGACGGTCAAGACCCTCAGCTTCGACTTCACGGCCTCTTTGGAGACGTTCGGCAGCGTAAGAATACATTAAGTCTTATAGTTGGCGAAGTACAGTGTGCCCCCAACTCTATACTTTGAAGCCGTTTTATTTTTATGGAATTTTTGGTAAAAAAAAAAAAAAAAAACCTGTGAGAAAGACTTTTGGTAATATACTCATGTATCCCATCCGAAACTGAAATGTCATTATCTAATTTCTCGGTTGCAGGGGATAAGAAATATTCTTTTTTACAACACCTAAAACAAATATCACTGAGAAAAAAGCGCCAAATATAAAAATAAGTTCGTTCGGCATTATCTACATGCGCCAAGCTTCATTAAACATAGAAGGAATTATGTCGCTTAACTTGACGCCATGCTGTGGAAAGTGCTCAGACAACTTAGTTTTGCTAATAAATATTTTCCTCAATAAGTATTTTTCGTAAAATTATATTGAAGATAAATGTTATATAGATAGATCTTGAGTCTATTATGTCTTATTAGATTTTTTGTAACTTACATAAAAACGAAGGTAGGTGACATAGAAGCTTCATAAAAGAAGCAGATTTGGAATTAAAGACGAACTAATTTGGTTTTGTAAGCTGATGAAAATGATGAGAGATCTCGTTAAGAGATTATTAAGTCTGTCTCTTCATCAGAGAGGTCCGGAATGTTTCGTGTGAAATGACAGGGGTAAGCGTAAACGCTCTCACAGCTAAGTTCTTAAATATCATAATTAAAAGCATTTTTTCGTTTAAATATATATTTGTATCACCTCTATCAATTGTATATACCCATAGTATTTATTATAATGAAATTTAAAAAAAAATTTATAGAAGTGAAGAACTCCTACAGCCCTTCAATCTGCTCTTGAGAATCAAGCTATTGCAAAGACAGATTTAGAACGGTTAAAAATCACAAAATTTTAATAACAATACCATTAAAAACATTGTATTCCTTGCTTCCTAATACAGGTAAGAAATTCTATCCAAACAATTTAAAATTATCCACGTCAATGTGAAGTTTTAGTCTAAAGTGATCTATTCAAAAATTTAATAAAAAGGGTAATAAAAAATAACATATAATACCTATGTTTCACCATAATAAGCACATATTGGATGCATACTTTTCCATTAAAGCATACATTTTTGATAATGACATATTTAAGAAATGATGACCAATTATCTACTGATATTATATTGGACCAATCTAATACAATAAAATTCTTAAAACTTTTAAGCATTACAGAAAACTGCAAATAAAATAAAAGCTTCATTTAAAAAAAAAAATATGTAAATATATTGCAATTTTTATCAATATCATATTGATGCTAATTCACTTATTAAGTTTCTAATTGGGCAACTATCATGGTTGAATCGATCAATAGCAATACGAATCATCACAGTCAAAGCCGTATAAGAATTAAGTGCACAATTCTGCATGATATAAGAAATTCACAAATTGTGATAGTTGTAAATATCAACACACTTTATATTTAGGTGTTTTATTGAATATTATGCAGTATACTGAAAATTGTAACAAAATCCTATAGGATATCATTTTAAGATAATATAATAAAAAGAATAGCGATCTGGCTACATGTATTCTATTTGAATCAATATTTGCTTTATATATATATATATANATATATATATATATATCAAAAGCAAATATTTCACATCTAATTTATAAATAATTTACTTAATTTGTTTACTTTATGATTAAAATTGATTTTTGTTGTATTTATATTTTACAGATAATAACTACAGTTTATCAAATAATGAATGTAGTTCGAAAGTGATTTCTCGGCTTCTGCTGTTTGCGTCTGCGCTATGTGTTGCTGTAAGATGTAAATAAATAAACAAATTTTTTTTTTTTGAAAAGGCATTTCATTTTGTTTTATTTTTTTGAGCGAATTTCCAAACCCTTTCCCTGTAAAAGAAAGATACTGAGAACTGTTTTAAAAATTTATTTTGTGTATAGAGGCTTTAAAGATGGGAGAAAGTTTACAAATGGTTTTATCATACGTTGTGGTTGTGTCTTACGACAACCTCGAGGAATTATGGGAACTCGTTCTCTGTATCTCTTCTTATTATTTTCACCAAATCTTCACGATAACAGTCGATCTATAATTAACAACCAATTCCTTTCAAATTTTTACTATAAAAACATTGGATTTTAATTCAATGTGAAATGCAAAAATCTTTTACAGCTAATATACGTAAAATATATTTAAACCTTTCCGAAGAATACATTATTTTCTCACTTTTACTTGAAATATTAGACTTTTTAATATTTTTATATCATCTATTGAAAGCGTGTTCAATCACATTCACTAGGGCTATAGTTTTATTTTTGAGGAATTAAAAAGTAAAACCTATGTTAGTGATATAGTCGGAGGTCTTTTTCAGAAAATAATTCTGGTCACTTCCCTGAGTGAGAATTGTTAACAGATGTACCAGATGCAGCGAACTGTCCACGACGAGAAATCCCTCGTTCCTAAATTTTCTTACATAGTCAGAAACAGCTAAATTATATATACCGTTATACTTATGATAGGTTAGATCGTGATTACTCTATCTGGCATTCCCCCAAATATCCTTATTTATGGTAATCAGAAGGTGAGGACATGAAATTAATAATTTAAGTGATAAAATATATGTATACCTAATATAATCTAATATAAAATAACAATAATATCAGAGAACAACATCTATTAGGAACTAGACTTCACATTGTCAAATTAATCAAAGATCTAGGGGTACATTAGGGTTTCTATCCTACAATATACAATAAACAGGATGTTGTCTATTAAAAAATAGTTCAAGAGTACAGTTCAACAATTGAAGGACCAAAAGCGAGGAAATCTCTTATGATGAGCTAGCCAATAATATTGCAAAAATGAAAAATGAGTGACTAATCATTTCTTAAGCCCATAACAAAATTTGAGGAATTCTTCAATCAATAGTCAAATAAGAAGTGGGCTAGGAAGGAACAAACGTACTTTGAAAAGAGGAAAAGATTGAACTCAAGCAAAAAAACAAAAAAAAAAAACAACAAATTTTATAGAAAATTTAAAGGTTGAACTAAGTGATTACATCAACGATTATTATAGGTAGAGTAGGTTAGCAGAAGCAATTGCCCTTCTAATAATACGCACTAAATTCAAAAAGCATCTGTTTAAAATGAGTTTTTGCGAACAAAACAATGGAGTTGCAAATGCAACTTCTTTTCGCTTATTATTTCTGTAAGAGGAATTAAAAAGAAAGAGATTTTATAGTCTTCAATTATTAAACAGAATTTACTGACACAATGCAAGTTACTGAATTAATACTTCTTGACAATAAGGGAATTTTTTAAGTGGTCTTCATCTGTAATAATTATTGTTAATCTTTGTCGGTGGGACTAAGCAAAAGTCTTGACTTCCGTGGTTATGCACGCACTTATATCTTAAGTATGTTAAAATTGAACAAGTCTAGGTGAATCAGACTTGGTTCCGAAAGCCTATAGACCAGTATGGTTTGAGAAAATGATTATATATATATATATATATATATATATAAAGATCGGTGTTAAGGTTAGTACGAGTATACATACAAGTTCACTAAAATTAGAAATATGAAAGAATGTCTAAATAACCTGGATATATAATGAAAAATTATCTTGTAATATGAGGTACATTAGATAGGTAATGAGCTGATTATAAATTTTTATGAGCAATTAAACTTTAAAAAAAAAAAAATGTGAAACTGACTGAAGAAACCTGTATAGGTTATGTACACCCGTATACTGATAGATAAAGCCCGCTGGCTTGGCTTAAAATACTCAAAATCCCGTAAGATAGTCTACAAATGTGCAGGAGATGGTTTTCCTTCTAAATCTCTGGGGCAGAATCTTTCATGAAAAAATCAAAAAGTAAATGAAGATCCTGAACTAGCTTCAACAACATCAATAAGTGTGCTGGCGAATTTCTGTTTCCAAGGTCCTTATTATCATTTTCTAATTTAAGGACTAATACTGGTTGGACTGAAAAATTTCTTTTTGTCTTTTCTTTGTGTCTTTTTTTTTTAAACTTAAATTTTACCATTATTGTTACAGTCCTCAGCCCTGTATTTGTAGAGAGCAGAAAAGGTAGTAAGGGTTGTAAATTTTGGCAGTAAATCAAGTAGGAAAACATCTTGTTCAAATGAAGTAAATATTGTGATGTTTCGCAGGCAACCAAGTTTTTTCTGTTTTTGTTTTTTCAAGACAGATAAAAAAAGAGGTTAATAGAGACTATTTAAAAAAATGTTTTATTTACATGAATGTGATGAATTTATATCAGTAATATGCATTTGAAATTTGAATATATCCTGGATGAATCAGTCCTTACTTGTCGTTCTTACCTCTGAGAACATTCATAATCTGGTAGACTGTGCTGATTATCTGAAATAATGATATAAACTTTAGCAATATGTTTTTCAAATTTTTAGGGATGTTTTTCATAGTTATATAGAGAGCTATGGATTAAAATACCCTTAAAATATTTAAAAAGTACAATACAGTTTATTACACTTAAATTTAAGTAGTGGAACACACACACAAATATATAGTAAATAAGATTCGGGGATCTCTCGCCCTTTGTCAGTGAGGAGTGAAAGGATTGGACTTCACTCCTCAATGACGAAGGGAGATCCCCTTCTTTTTATTTAAATTTATTTATTTTTGTGTGTTCACTACACTCCTCCTCCCAACCATTCTTATTTACTATATATCGCAGCCGCGAGTGTTTTATTCTCTCTCTCTCTCTCTCTCTCTCTCTCTCTCTCTCTCTCTCTCTATAAA
>KZ806880.1:1309221-1327577 GCA_000696205.2 Oncopeltus fasciatus
TATATATATATCAAGCAGGAGCTATATCACGGGACTTGAATCCGCAGTGATAAAAACAAATCCATACATCCAATCTGGCGACTAATAAACAACACTGTAGTCGTACTTTCGTAGTGAAAGTAATACTTTCTGTTCCTGCAATACTTAATGGTAACATGACCTCACGAAAATTCTTACATTTCCAAAAGTCTCCAGAGAGGCTGTGATGTTGAAAGATTGTGTCCGTATCGTCACAGGTTTCCTGGAGTTCAAAAGCATAATGAGAAGCAGCTTGCGGAACCTGGAGTCGCAGATCGGCCACGGCGTCGAGTACAAGGAGTGGAAGAGTTCGCTGCTCTGGGGACACAGGACAGACAAAAAGTTTACTCAAATACCTACTTATAGTACACTTATACTTATATGATGTCTGATCAGGCTTCTAACTTATCCATTTCATTTTTCAAAATATGACAACTGCCTAGTCTCCTTCTTATCCTAGGATAAGGAGAAGATGGGTGCCAGATAGTCTATCGCGGGTTAACCTGGGCTCCTCTCTGAGGACGGGTTACGTCCCGGGATAGACGAGCAAGGACAACAATGTACCCCATCAAAAATTACAGTGTATAGAAAATGTACAGAATATTTTTTTTTTAATAAAGAGTTATATGTATATAAAAAATATAACCTCCTGTTTTCTACGTATTGATGGAACGCGCAATGTTTGATCTTTCGTCTTTTATCAAGGTATATAATTTTTATACATTATTCACTTCTGGCAGAAATAAATTTCCAACAATAAAGACTAAAAAAAAAAAAAAAAAGTGATTTCAGTACTGTTTATTTTCATTGATTTGTGGTCTATCTTTTATTAGACAAAACTACATTCATGATATGCGATACATAACGGATTACATTTGCACAACCTACGCTGAATTAAAATAAATCTAAATAGATACAGGCTAATTACTAGATTTGTTCCAACATCTGTCCAGTAACATGAGTAGTACCACTGACCAGTTCCAATGAAGCAAAACAACTCGATCTTTATGAAGATACCAACTGTCACAGGTTATTTAGCCGATAAAAGAAAAATAAATATTTTTTAAAAGCAGTCTTAAATAGTAGTAATATCTTTAAAAATTGTCTTTTATATTACATGAACCTTTCTGATATCTTGGTTTCCGCGATTCAAACAGGCTTAAAATAAATTCTTCAGGAAATTACTTGCAGTAAATAATGGGTGAGGATTTCGAAAACCAGGTCAAGATAGTGTAGTGGTACACAAATATTATTAAGCAAAACAAAGATATTTAAATTATTTTATGAAGTAAAGAATTGAACTTTAGCGGTTTATTTCATTTGGAACAAGCTACTCAGGCAATGGTATTAGTACAGAGATCATTTCATAAGTTACCTCTGTGGCAAGTTGTTCGCCATAGAAACAAAAGTGAAAGGTGAAGAGCATTTCGACACTGAGAGATGCAGCGAAATTCCCAACTATCAGGAATCCAGGATTCTGAAACAACAATATTATCTACATAATAGGAGTTGAATGCACAAAGGCACTAACCAAAATCTATGGTTCTTAAAATGAGTTATATTTTTGGTGTGTGTATTTATAGATTTAAACAGTTTTAGGCAATACCTTATATTTTCATTAAAATTTGTTATGGGTACTTAAAGCTATATTCAATTGAATATCAAATATATTTTAAAAGAGGTCCTTAGCAAAATTTGAGCTTATCAAATATTATTTTAATTAAACCTTAAGCCACGAATAATGTATTTATAATTTGAAAGAATGGAAAGTAATAAAAGTGAATAAAATACTTCCCTTTTTAACTATTTAATGAGAAGGAATAGAATAAAAAATCTATTTGTCCCAGCCAGGACTCAATCCTTAATCTCCTGCTTTCCGGACCGAGTCGATAAATAGCAAGACAATGTCAGCTCCTTCGAGTTTAAGACGATGTATTCGTTTGCCTTGGAGGTTAGACTCTCGCTAGTGTGTTAGGATTTTAATAAGTTATCTAGCTCGTCCCGGTGGTGTAATGGAAGCATGCCGGTCCGGAAACCAGGAGATCCAGGTTCGATTCCTGGCTGGGACAGATAGATTTTTATTCTATTCCCTCTCATTAATTGTTTAAAATTTACGTGGGATAATAAACCACAACTAAATTAATATTCCCTTTTTAACTTTTCATTTATTAATAATGAAAATAAGACAGTATATCCGTGATGCCACGAACAAAAAAATAATTTTTCCTTTCTATTTTTATAGCAACTTCTATTAAAAGTATACGATAGTTCACATTTTAATTTTATAAATATTATTTAATTTGTGGTATTTAATTGATAGTTCACATTAATTATTTACTTATATGTTTTCATGAAAACTTTTTTTTTCGACATTAAAAAGTAGCAAATTAGGTGATGCTATCTCATACCCTAAGGAATGCTGGTATTTTCACTCCAGGACAAATTTATTTACTGATTAACTTATGTATCTTAATAAAAATGGTTACCTCGAGTATAAGAAGAATTAGTGCGGCCATGATAAGAGATGCCAAAAGCAAGACGACAAGGAATGTAGGATGCACGAATGCTTTACATTTATTGACCATTCTGGAAACATAAACAATAAATGTCTAATTACATACCTTATATAAGATGCCTTTACTAAAATGAGAATTACATATTGCCTACTAATGTTTGATTCAGATAAGAAGACTACTTAAATGTTCAAATGACTTCCATGATCAAAGAAGGTGATTATTTATTAAAGATGTAATTTAGCAGAACAAAAAAAAAATCCATTTCTGTTTAAGTTGAGGGAAAGTTATTAACAATGACAGAATCTTTAAAAAGTTATCACAACTATCAATATTTCTGTAAGTGTTATCAGAAATTGTGTGCTAAATTGTTAGACAGTTGAATTTTAAAATGAGTATTATGGATAAATAATGTGGCCTGAGGTAGACTATTGTTGTTGGTCATAAATGATAAAATACACATGAATTACAATTAATTACCTGAGTATAGCCTGATGGTGTAAAGCATTGGACCTTAAACAGGAATACAGGTATTCTTGAAATTCTCTAGAGCAGTATAAATCATTTAGTCTGTACTCTTCAGGGAAGGTGTTCGGTTTCATCCTTGCGACGGCTCGCCTCTCGATGTTCGCCAAAGAGTGACAGAGTATCAGGAACTGCGTCCTGATCTGTATCAGGAGGCCAGTGTAGAATTCGTCGACACAGACCACGATGGAGCAGAGGCTCGTCATGAAGACGACGTTGATAATGAAGCCCGCGATGTAGCCGGAGTAGGTCCTCGTCTCGAAGGGCATGTAGAAGGGCTGAGGGAGGTAAGGGTTCAGGGGCTTCCTCGAGGTGTCCTCCACCACCGTGAGGTATTGGAGTACCGGCAGGAAGAAGATGTTAGAGACCGCGCCGACGAAAATGAACGTCGAGAAGAGTGTGGATATCCTTCTAACCTCGGCCACCCTCGTCCTCTTCAGATCGACGTGTTCCTCGAAGCTGATCTCGTCGGTGTAGGAGTACACTCCACTTCTTAGTGCCTCGACCGTCAATCTGAGGTTGCTCTCATTCACTAATCGTATTGTCAAGCTCAATATTCCAAACAAGACGAGAAGAAAAACATGAAACGCATGGAAAAAGACTGCCTTGTCGTCAATGGTCACTACTAATGCCGCTGCAGACATTACTAGAAGATAGAAATATATAATGTACATGATTACAATATAAAATTGATTTGTCATCTTTCCTCCTAAAGATCTATAAGCTGCCATCGTCTTAAGAGTTTTCCGACTCTCTATAACGTCGTGAAATAAATCTTCTGGTCTTTCTGTGTACATTGTCTGGAAAATAAAGAAAAATGTGTTTATTAAGAACATGAATATGTAAATATACAAAAAAAAATATGATGTAATATACACATACATACACTCAAACACATGTATTATAACCAAAAAAAGATAAGTACACTGTTAAATTTGAAAGGGTATATTTAGAAATAGTTTTAAAAATCGTGAGGTAGCTACTTCATTCCGAAAACATTCTAAAACACAACACATAATCATAATATCTGTTTGGGATTTGACACTAAATAAGGAACGAAAATTGACTTAAAACAATTATTCAAGTATATGTTAGTTAATTGGTAGAATCGCAACAATCGCGGAATGTGGGATACCTGAAATTTGATTAAAAAAAACTGCAACAATCTTAATTTTAATTAAAACGCAACATAACTAGGCACTCAATTTTAAAATGAATAATTAAATTTAGGATAAATTATGATTGGTAAAGGACTTATTATAAGATCTTATCATAAACCCTTAGCTTTATCTGTAAGTCATTTATATAGAAATATAGTTTATAGGTGAAAGATGCTGAAACTTATTAAATCCCATGTCAAGATATACCTTAAAAATTATACATGAAATATTCAATGTTTCTTTGCGAATCAGAAAATCGAAATATTTGGGAAGAAATATTGAATTTGACATGGGAAATTCAAATACAAATATTCAAATGGAGAGAAATTCCTGGTTTAAGCAGTTCTGATTTTTTTTGCTTCATTGAGAAGAACAAAAATTTTGAATTACTTTATTTTCTAAAATAAAAGAAATTATGAATTTATATATTGTACAACTAATATTTAAAGAATCATTAATTGTATTTTAAAGAACTATAGTTATAGAATAATAATTTTAAAGAAGATTTATGTTTCAAATGGTTGTAATGAAAATATTTTTTTTTTTTTTTTTTAATGTGAAAGTCTTAGATGAACTAAAATACAAATAGAAATAAAATAGAAACCTAAGTAGGATTCGAGATGATGAGCGGAATGAGTTGTCTGCAGGACAGATTCCAGGAGAATTCTGCCCCAGACTTTGAGGAACGGCCCGTGAAAAATAAATGTCGAAACGGATTGTCGGAAGTTTTCTCCCTCGCTGAAACCAGCAATTAGCTAACTTCAGACAGTTTTAGGGGTTCAAATTGCTACCTACAAGGGAGGAACATCAAATTCTAACCTTTCCCTTAGATTCCTCACTAATAATTTCCTCGAAGCTGATAACTCCCCTGCTTCAGTCGTGATTTATGGAGTCATTTGTTTGTTGGACATTCATGACTCCTCAACTTTCCACTGTTTTCGAGAATTAGTGATTATACTACTTTTTATTTTAATTATAAAGAGGCTGCGGTTATAGCATTAACTCTTTTTTTCCTAAAGTCCCCCCTAGTTCATCAGTTTATACAATTTTTAAACCGGTTATGGAGCAATAAATCAAATTATTTTTTAGTTCGTGATTTATAATTTAGTTCTTTTTAAATTTATATATTGAGTTACAATGAATATCGATTTGTATATTAAAATAAATATATCTGTATTTCTTGAATGCGAGCAATAAGAATGCAAAATAAATATTTATGTAAAAATAAGCATGATTGCTTGTGACTTTAAGGCATATTTTTAATACTACTTAAAAGTAATAGGCTTAATATTGTAAAGGTTTACCCTAGATAAATATTTTTAATTAATTTTCTTTCAATTTTATTTATGTATTACATTCTGTTAAATATGAACATTTTGTAATTTCATTATAATGAAAAGTAACAATGTCATTCAATGAACATCACATGAGGAGATAAAAAAAATATATACATATATAAAAAAAATTTAATAAAATAAAAATAAAATCAAGGGCCCATCGACCCTACTCCAAATAAGTTTAGGCATTAAGGCCCAGGAGGTCGCGAGGCCATCTCCATTTTAGTCGCCGAGGAGGATTGTGAGGAGTCTGACGACGGATTGGGCATATGGATTGGGATGGAATTGGAGTTTAGAATGGAAGAGCTTGACCCGGGGGGAAATAGGGTCTTTGACAAAAGGAATATTAAAGTCGTGATGAAGAGTAGAGTTGGACACATAATATGGAGCGTTAGCAATTATTCCAAGAATTTTGGACTTAAAGGATTGTATTCGTTGGATATTGGAAGGCTTAGCGGCACCCCACAGTTCTGCACCGTAGGTCCAGATTGGTCGTATAATGGTCTTGTAGATGGTCAGTTTGTTTTCTAATGTGAGCTGTGAGCGCCTATTTATAAGGCTGTATATATATATATATATACGAGTTCTTGTCGTTTGATTTTAGTATGTTCATTCCAGTTGAGTCGTGAGTCAAGGTGAAACCCAAGGTAACGGACTGAATTAGAGAGAGGTATAGGGATGTTATTGTATGTAACATTATCAGGAGAATCTTTTCTTAGTTGAAAATTTATTTCTACGCATTTGGACTCATTTATTTTAATTCTCCATTTACTGCACCGCTGCTAAATAGCATTATGCTGGTTTTGTAAAATGTTAGAAGCAGTTTTGGAATCAGGATAGGAGTAGAGGATCGCTTTGTCATCTGCAAAGAGGGCTTAAATAGTATTAGGATGCTTAGGGATGTCTGCAGTATAAAGGATAAAAATGGATGGGTCCAAGCACATTGCCCTGTGGAACACCCGCTTTCACAGGGTAGTGTTCGGAGTAATCTGATCCTTGCCGGACCCTAAAGAAACGATTAGATAGTTAAGATTATAGGATTAGGTTGATTGGTACTTAGAAATATGGACTTCAGCTTATATAATAGTCCAGTATGCCATACTCGGTCAAATGCATGAATGACGTCTAAGAATGCACCAGGACAGAATTTTTTTCCCTCGAGGGAAGAGGAAATATGGTAAAGTCTACAACGCGAAACACTGGACAGTAGAATGATGGAATCGGAAAGTAGAATGATGGAATCGGAAGCCAAACTGATGATTAGGAAGAATATATAAGGAAGTTATTATAGGTATTATTCGTTTTAAAATAACTTTATCAAATACCTTGGAAAGTAAAGGAAGAAGGCTAGCTGGTCGATAGGATAATGTATTAGAAAAAGGTTTACCGGGTTTAGGTTATTAATTTTAAATTATTAAAATTTATTTACTTTTTATTAATCCTGTTATTTATGTATTAGTGTTATCTTAAATACGTCTTATATAATGCAATATAATATATCCATTTGTTTTAATGGGAAGGTATAAGCGTGTCCAGGTATATCAGCCTGATGGCTATCTGTATTCCTCTATAAGTCTGCCATCAGTACTTATAATGAGGGTGCCCAGGTATATCAGCCTGATGGCTATCTGTATTCCTCTATAAGTCTGCCACCAGTACTTATAATGAGGGTGCCCAGGTATATCAGCCTGATGGCTATCTGTATTACTCTATAAGTCTGCCATATAGAGTAATACAGATAGCCATCTGTACTTATGATATTTATTTGAAGATATTTGATTGTATTCTTCTGCACTTTATTTCTTGTATATTATAGTACTGAAATGAAATTGTTTATAGAAACAGATTTCAGTTTATAATTCAGTATTTATCAACAAAATACATCTAACAATTATGTAACACCACTATTTTGACGATAACCACCCATCTTTAAGTAAGATTCTGGATTACCTATCTTATTAAAATTAGATAGCTTGATATCAAAGAAACCTAAAATTACATTTTCAATTCCAGTATATCAATTTAATGGTTTTAAATAAATTTAAATGCTGAAGACCATCAATCTCTTTCTTACTTTTCAGCCCTTTATTCCTGATAAATGTAATTAATACACTAAAGTTGAAAATGTCATTTTTTTAATTCTTTGATTCAAAGCCACCTAATTTTTTTAATACATGTAGAAAGTAAGTAATAATGAAGTTTTATTTATTTATTTAAAAAAAAATTTATAGAAGTGAAGAACTCCTACAGCCCTTCAATCTGCTCTTGAGAATCAAGCTATTGCAAAGACAGATTTAGAACGGTTAAAAATCACAAAATTTTAATAACAATACCATTAAAAACATTGTATTCCTTGCTTCCTAATACAGGTAAGAAATTCTATCCAAACAATTTAAAATTATCCACGTCAATGTGAAGTTTTAGTCTAAAGTGATCTATTCAAAAATTTAATAAAAAGGGTNATTAATATATATTAATATTTACAACTATAAAATACATTATGTAATTTTGTATTTCTAAAGGTTTAGTAAATGGCTTTAAAAATTAAAAAAAAAATAGTTTTCGCAGTTAGTGTGATTTAAGTGAATCCGAACCTAGTTGGATTAGAAACCTGAAGTTCAGCTTTAATGAAGACTGAATATTGGTTTCATAGATTATCATAACAAATTATCAAGCCAAACAGTCCAATCCTGGGAATCATCAATAAAACCTAATGCCTCTAGGGAAGGAAATCCAATGTTCAAAGTCTCCATTACAGCGGTGAGCCTTCTCCTGTAACTCAGATGGCTAAAACCAAAGTCCCAATAATACATCTCCCATTATTGCAAGATATTGTTAAGTTCAAGTGTGGATATATTATAACGGGATTATAAGTCTGATTTATTCGTCGTTTTAGATTCGTCACAAATTTCACTAATACACCTCAAAACGGTTTTTTTTTGCTGGTTTTTGCACTTTTATCGTATTTTACTTTTATTTATTTAGTTACCACTCTAGTACTCCAGTCATATGGCTAGAGAACTTACTAGCATTGCCTCTTGAGATACTGGAGATGTTTCAGAGCTCTAGTAGTCAAAGAGCTCTGAAACATCTCCAATATCCTTGGTAGGACCTAGCGATCCGTGTCGATCCTTGTGGTCCTGCAATGTTAAATTTTATGGGTCATTTTTGTCTAAATCGTGCTAAACCAGGTCATCCTGCGACTCTTTTGAGGATCCTACAGTCCTCACTGCTTACCTCCCACAGATGGATACGGACAGGATTCTTAGGGAAGCATATGTCACTTACGAAGATTGAAAGAGACGTGAACTGTTACAGGGGAGGTTCACACGGCTCGAAAGGACAGCTTCACACTGCAGAGAGGTAGAAGGAGTCTACGCGTATGTATCACCTACACAAGTGTAAACACACTATAAAGACATAATATACAGGTAGAAGAGCGTTTTATAACATTTACTCAATTTTTAGTTGCCACGTGATATTTACTCAGATGTCTGGCAGTGCTGCTGACATTGACTCAGAAAACGTGCTCTAAGTGTTCGATGAAGTGTCCTTTTTTTTAGAGAAAGAATGTGGAGAGTTCACGTGCATTTTGGATTTTCCTTCTATTGGCTATGCTTATTCTAAAATGGAAGTAGACCGCCTCAATCTTTCTAAATGAAGTTGAGACTGTGATGAGAGAAGCTATATGGCTTGCCATAAACCATCGGCTTTAACAATGAGGCACACGTCCTGCATAGGAAAATGGTACAGTCCTGGATTGTAGATGATGCATGTCTGGATCCTGTCAAGTCGGAACTCAAACAACTCATTGCATTCTTCCAGTGTAAGTTGTCCAAGAAACTTCTCTTAGAGTTTGCCAACCCGTTGCAATTGAACCATAAGTTGCAGTTTATCAAATCAAATACATTATCTAGAGAATTTAATTACTAATGAGAAACTGTAATCTGACCCTGATAAAGTTTAAGCACTGACCAATCTTAAGGAGCCTGAAGATTAATCGTTCCACAGAAGTCTCATTGGTAACATAAATTTTGTGCTGAAGTTTATTCCGAATAGTCTTAAGTTACTCAAACCTCTTTATGATCTTCTTCCAACGCATATAAATTGAAATGAATTTTCAGTCGCCGTGGAATACTTGCAAAATTACGTACAGATTTAGGACCGCAATTTTTTCTTCGAGAAATTTGGAAACCAATTCGGATTTAAGCTGATAAGAAGCAGTCACCGGTTCAACCAATCATACGGCGTCACAGAAGCTGCAATGAAGATTGCTAAATCTATTCATACAAAAAATGACGAACCTTATTTGGCGCTGTTAATATACAGGAACACCCTTATTCCTGATTTAGGAAAAAGCCCAGCAGAAAATGAAAAGAATATTGAGGCATTTCTCACTGACCCATATACAGAAACTATCTGGCAGAGTAGATAGGCAATTTCGCCTGAAGAACAGATTGAGGAAAAATAATTTTAAGAATAATTGATAAGTGGCATAGTGATGGTAACTAAAGTTATTAAAAATAGGAGAATCTGTTTGGGTTACAGATATTAAGAAGAGCGCAATAGTCTTGCAAGAAGCCGAGGAGCCTTGGAGCTACTGGGAGAAGACAGGAGAGGGACAGGTCCCTAGAAGAAATTGTCATCCCTAGATTCCGGACAAGCACGTCCTTGTCGACAAAGGAGAAATTCTCAGGCAAATGCATCCAATTGCACCATCTGAGCCCCGACAAGCAGTACCTCGAAGTTCTGTGGGAGAGGAAAGTGCAGAGCATAATACTCCGAAATACAATTGAAGATAACGAGATCCCCCAACAACCACAAACAGGCTGACATTTTGAAGCCCAGCTTCGAAGGGGAGATCATGAATAAATATATAATTTATAAATAATTATATTTCTAAATAATTGTCTTATAAATGTTTAAGAAATCATTATTACGTTCTTGTTCTTCTAAAAGTCAACTTTTTTTTAATTCAATGTTTCGTGTTCCTATAATCAGGGCAATGTGTAAGTAGTACTGTAGTTAGTTCGTTTGAGTGCGTCATGCCACTGTTAACATTTTATAAAAAAATAGATAGTATTTGTGAGATGGCCGGACGCCATTTGCCGGTAGAGGCTAAGAAATGGAATCTGTGATTGACAGATAGTTGGCGCCTAGTCCGTTATGGAGTTCTCTAGACCAGGGTTGTGGGTGTGCCTGGAAGGGTATCTATCGAGCTGGAGGGAGGCTTCAGGTTGCTACAACGATGCCTGTTGATTGTACACTCTTTGTTGTATCAGTCTGAACATATTATGGTCCGCGTTGCTGGCTGAGAGGCTTTTAGAGCAGAGGACATAAGTAGTGGATTCTCACCGTCTCTTTTGACAGTTGTTGCCGTGGCGCTAACCGCTGCATTTAACGCACCGCGGGTTGTGGTTGCAGCCGCTCGTGGTATGCCCTGATTCCTGAAAATTGCGGCACTGCACCAATACTTCCTTTACATAAGGTTTCTTAATTTTTTTTTATTGGTTGACACAGTACCGGAATGGTGAATATTTTCTGCGCACAGACAGTTTTTTCGAAATCTACAAAAAACAGACTTTTACAGTCCATATATGTTCCTCATCCAGGGCTTGAGGATGTTTTTACTGCTAAAGTCGGTAGCTCTTATTCATGCCATCTATTGGAGTAGTCTGGTGAAGGTTCCTTAGGACTACATTTAATGTTTTTCTCTAAATTGATAGTTATGGAATTGGGTGTTTACTGATTTTAGGTATCTTACCTTTCCCCTGTACGTTTCAGCAAAATCAAGGTTTATTTTTGCATCGGCCTTTCGACTGATACTTGTATATTTTCCTAGACCTAATATTTCATCTAGCTGTCTACACATTAGTCCAAAATTTGAGATATTTTTGACTAATATAGCTGTCATTTTATTGAGGTCTCCATAGTCTTCGGTAAGAACGTTGAACGGGTTTGGGGTGAAAAATGGTGAGGCTTTTGTGTTCCGTGCTGTAGTGATCTGGTTGGCTATGGACAATTGATTTTCATCAAATACACACATCTCTAACCTTTTCCGGCAGGTAGAGGTGGGTTAACAAGCCATCATCATGATGATATACTTGAGTTGGAGGTGTTTGTTTTTCTGTGGCTCTTGGTATTGCTACTACTTAAGCTGGAAGACGAAGATCTCTTTCTGACTCCTTTTTGTAGTGTTTTTGCTTTGGATTGTTTTTGAGGACGACATTTTTGAGCCTCTTACTCAAAGAGAGAGGGCGCTTTCCTTTTATGGTTATTTTTTTAAAGATGGTAAGCATCGACCATTACGCAAACAATAAACCGGAAAGTAGGAACAGTAAAATTAGATATTTAATGCTCATATTTGATAAGCTTGGTGCTGAGCTATATCTTAATTTGCTTTGGCAGATAACAGTCAAGTGGCTGGGAGATAGGAGGGAACTTGCTTGAACAAGCACGTCTGCGTATATAAACCACGCTATTAAAAAAAAAAATGAATTAAAAAGGTTTATGGGATTCATTATAAAACAACCATTCATTCATAACTTTTTATTTTTAATATATTTCCTCCTGATATTTTCTGCAACACTGAAGTATTCCCCTGGGAAAGTCGTATTTTATAATCTGGTTGACACTTATAACATATTCTCTTACTTCGTGCGACAAATGTTGAAATAAAGCGAATAGTCTGGTGTGCTTGCTGGAGGAACCTGAAAAACATGGGAGGCATTAATATTTTTTTTTATGCATGTTAGTTTTGTCATTAAGTATTAATAGCAACATAAACACTAACCCATGTTTCGAGCTGTTATTGTTAAATATGTATTTAATTTTACGTAGTATGTACCTATGGGATTTATTTTATACATGAAAAGGGGGTTATTTTCAATGTAATATTTGTTTTACTCATCAAGAATATTCCACTTTTAAGTAGCTAATAGCTATACAACAAGCAGTCGGTTTGATAAATTAACTACTTCAAACTCAATCATGGACGCTATTTTTTACTAATATATTCGATTTCATTACTTAATTTTATAAGTGCACTAATTATCTTGTGAATGATTTTTTTATCATTTAATTATTATAATAATTAATTAATTTAAAATAATATTTATTAAACTTTTCAATNCCGTTATGGAGTTCTCTAGACCAGGGTTGTGGGTGTGCCTGGAAGGGTATCTATCGAGCTGGAGGGAGGCTTCAGGTTGCTACAACGATGCCTGTTGATTGTACACTCTTTGTTGTATCAGTCTGAACATATTATGGTCCGCGTTGCTGGCTGAGAGGCTTTTAGAGCAGAGGACATAAGTAGTGGATTCTCACCGTCTCTTTTGACAGTTGTTGCCGTGGCGCTAACCGCTGCATTTAACGCACCGCGGGTTGTGGTTGCAGCCGCTCGTGGTATGCCCTGATTCCTGAAAATTGCGGCACTGCACCAATACTTCCTTTACATAAGGTTTCTTAATTTTTTTTTATTGGTTGACACAGTACCGGAATGGTGAATATTTTCTGCGCACAGACAGTTTTTTCGAAATCTACAAAAAACAGACTTTTACAGTCCATATATGTTCCTCATCCAGGGCTTGAGGATGTTTTTACTGCTAAAGTCGGTAGCTCTTATTCATGCCATCTATTGGAGTAGTCTGGTGAAGGTTCCTTAGGACTACATTTAATGTTTTTCTCTAAATTGATAGTTATGGAATTGGGTGTTTACTGATTTTAGGTATCTTACCTTTCCCCTGTACGTTTCAGCAAAATCAAGGTTTATTTTTGCATCGGCCTTTCGACTGATACTTGTATATTTTCCTAGACCTAATATTTCATCTAGCTGTCTACACATTAGTCCAAAATTTGAGATATTTTTGACTAATATAGCTGTCATTTTATTGAGGTCTCCATAGTCTTCGGTAAGAACGTTGAACGGGTTTGGGGTGAAAAATGGTGAGGCTTTTGTGTTCCGTGCTGTAGTGATCTGGTTGGCTATGGACAATTGATTTTCATCAAATACACACATCTCTAACCTTTTCCGGCAGGTAGAGGTGGGTTAACAAGCCATCATCATGATGATATACTTGAGTTGGAGGTGTTTGTTTTTCTGTGGCTCTTGGTATTGCTACTACTTAAGCTGGAAGACGAAGATCTCTTTCTGACTCCTTTTTGTAGTGTTTTTGCTTTGGATTGTTTTTGAGGACGACATTTTTGAGCCTCTTACTCAAAGAGAGAGGGCGCTTTCCTTTTATGGTTATTTTTTTAAAGATGGTAAGCATCGACCATTACGCAAACAATAAACCGGAAAGTAGGAACAGTAAAATTAGATATTTAATGCTCATATTTGATAAGCTTGGTGCTGAGCTATATCTTAATTTGCTTTGGCAGATAACAGTCAAGTGGCTGGGAGATAGGAGGGAACTTGCTTGAACAAGCACGTCTGCGTATATAAACCACGCTATTAAAAAAAAAAATGAATTAAAAAGGTTTATGGGATTCATTATAAAACAACCATTCATTCATAACTTTTTATTTTTAATATATTTCCTCCTGATATTTTCTGCAACACTGAAGTATTCCCCTGGGAAAGTCGTATTTTATAATCTGGTTGACACTTATAACATATTCTCTTACTTCGTGCGACAAATGTTGAAATAAAGCGAATAGTCTGGTGTGCTTGCTGGAGGAACCTGAAAAACATGGGAGGCATTAATATTTTTTTTTATGCATGTTAGTTTTGTCATTAAGTATTAATAGCAACATAAACACTAACCCATGTTTCGAGCTGTTATTGTTAAATATGTATTTAATTTTACGTAGTATGTACCTATGGGATTTATTTTATACATGAAAAGGGGGTTATTTTCAATGTAATATTTGTTTTACTCATCAAGAATATTCCACTTTTAAGTAGCTAATAGCTATACAACAAGCAGTCGGTTTGATAAATTAACTACTTCAAACTCAATCATGGACGCTATTTTTTACTAATATATTCGATTTCATTACTTAATTTTATAAGTGCACTAATTATCTTGTGAATGATTTTTTTATCATTTAATTATTATAATAATTAATTAATTTAAAATAATATTTATTAAACTTTTCAATATAAGTAAACAAATGAACAAAGTTCAAGGACTTAAGGTTTCTTTCGATCGCCATATATTTAGTGATTTTTTCCCCAATTTTTAATGTTCAATAGTACTGATACTAATACTAATATTAATATCAATTATTTTTTATCAGTTTTTGGCAGTGCTTTTTTTCCCTATAGGAAAATTATTGTTCGAATTAGTAAATAGCGAATATTTTGAAAAATGTAATATCATATATAATATATATTCATATAAGTCATGATATTAGTATGAAGATTAGAGTTATATAGATCATTATTATTTATAGATGTATATTGAGATATAAAGCCGGATTATAATTAACTTTCAACGGGAAAGGCAGCGCTACTGCCGATCCTTATTCAGGTAGCATAGTAATTCTCGTATTTAGGCCCTGCAATATTTTTCCAAAAGATGCACAATCAGGAGGATATTTTAAGGTACTAGTATGATTGCCTCCCTCACCCTTTTTTCTATATTTGCCTAAAGTTTCCCTTAGGGACATTAGCTATCACTTACAGTGTTCTTTTAATTTTTAAGATTAAATTAGAATATTAATCGAATTAAAAAAAATAAAAATAAAAATAAAAATCTGCCAGTTTATCCAGCTCTTCGACTAAAGTGAAATATAATAATCCACCAATATCTCTAATCTACGATTTTTTAGGTAATTATCAAAACTGCTGCTACTTTTTTTCTGGTAAAGAAATCATTAGAAACAAGGTGATCACGACTTTTGGGAACTTCTGAGAACAATAATATTAACAGTGTACTATAATAGGTAATAATAAAATTCCATAAAGATGACCCCTTATTACGTCCTATTGTGAGTGCTTGTGAATCTCTAACAAATAACTAGACAAGTTCTTTGAGCCTGAACTAAAATCATTTCTCAATGAACACTCTTTTGACACAAAAAAATTCTCTCGAATTAAAACTTAATTAAATTAGCAAATACATACATTAAAAAAGGTTAATGTATGTCTCTTTCAATGAAGTCCATATGTTCTAAGTATAACTTTAACTTAAACTCTCGAAACCATAGATAACAATTGTTAAAAAATATGTACTAAAATATTAATTAAAGATAAAACACAATGTAATTGAATATTTTTGCTCAGAGGAAGAAGGGAAAAACTTTTACTACTATTTGGTATTAAACTAGCTAACCAAACCTTTAGAGCTATAAGCGGAATAGTAATGAATAATGTTTTTTGAAGAAATCATCGAAGAATGTGTAATTAACATACAATTTTATTCAAAAATACATAAACAATTGTTTATTAACTATTCACGAAAAATACATTTTCCATTTATTTAGAATTTTTAACGTCAAATACATATTTTAATTCACAAAATTGAAAATAACAGAAATTATACGAACAAAAGGTTTATAATAATTTAATGACTGAAATGAAACTCGTCTTCATGATAGCCTTGAAGATGGCAGATAATTTTAAAAAGCACATTTTTTTTTGTAAATTTGTATTTTTTGGATCTACCTTCATTATTACGTTCTTGTTCTTCTAAAAGTCAACTTTTTTTTAATTCAATGTTTCGTGTTCCTATAATCAGGGCAATGTGTAAGTAGTACTGTAGTTAGTTCGTTTGAGTGCGTCATGCCACTGTTAACATTTTATAAAAAAATAGATAGTATTTGTGAGATGGCCGGACGCCATTTGCCGGTAGAGGCTAAGAAATGGAATCTGTGATTGACAGATAGTTGGCGCCTAGTCCGTTATGGAGTTCTCTAGACCAGGGTTGTGGGTGTGCCTGGAAGGGTATCTATCGAGCTGGAGGGAGGCTTCAGGTTGCTACAACGATGCCTGTTGATTGTACACTCTTTGTTGTATCAGTCTGAACATATTATGGTCCGCGTTGCTGGCTGAGAGGCTTTTAGAGCAGAGGACATAAGTAGTGGATTCTCACCGTCTCTTTTGACAGTTGTTGCCGTGGCGCTAACCGCTGCATTTAACGCACCGCGGGTTGTGGTTGCAGCCGCTCGTGGTATGCCCTGATTCCTGAAAATTGCGGCACTGCACCAATACTTCCTTTACATAAGGTTTCTTAATTTTTTTTTATTGGTTGACACAGTACCGGAATGGTGAATATTTTCTGCGCACAGACAGTTTTTTCGAAATCTACAAAAAACAGACTTTTACAGTCCATATATGTTCCTCATCCAGGGCTTGAGGATGTTTTTACTGCTAAAGTCGGTAGCTCTTATTCATGCCATCTATTGGAGTAGTCTGGTGAAGGTTCCTTAGGACTACATTTAATGTTTTTCTCTAAATTGATAGTTATGGAATTGGGTGTTTACTGATTTTAGGTATCTTACCTTTCCCCTGTACGTTTCAGCAAAATCAAGGTTTATTTTTGCATCGGCCTTTCGACTGATACTTGTATATTTTCCTAGACCTAATATTTCATCTAGCTGTCTACACATTAGTCCAAAATTTGAGATATTTTTGACTAATATAGCTGTCATTTTATTGAGGTCTCCATAGTCTTCGGTAAGAACGTTGAACGGGTTTGGGGTGAAAAATGGTGAGGCTTTTGTGTTCCGTGCTGTAGTGATCTGGTTGGCTATGGACAATTGATTTTCATCAAATACACACATCTCTAACCTTTTCCGGCAGGTAGAGGTGGGTTAACAAGCCATCATCATGATGATATACTTGAGTTGGAGGTGTTTGTTTTTCTGTGGCTCTTGGTATTGCTACTACTTAAGCTGGAAGACGAAGATCTCTTTCTGACTCCTTTTTGTAGTGTTTTTGCTTTGGATTGTTTTTGAGGACGACATTTTTGAGCCTCTTACTCAAAGAGAGAGGGCGCTTTCCTTTTATGGTTATTTTTTTAAAGATGGTAAGCATCGACCATTACGCAAACAATAAACCGGAAAGTAGGAACAGTAAAATTAGATATTTAATGCTCATATTTGATAAGCTTGGTGCTGAGCTATATCTTAATTTGCTTTGGCAGATAACAGTCAAGTGGCTGGGAGATAGGAGGGAACTTGCTTGAACAAGCACGTCTGCGTATATAAACCACGCTATTAAAAAAAAAAATGAATTAAAAAGGTTTATGGGATTCATTATAAAACAACCATTCATTCATAACTTTTTATTTTTAATATATTTCCTCCTGATATTTTCTGCAACACTGAAGTATTCCCCTGGGAAAGTCGTATTTTATAATCTGGTTGACACTTATAACATATTCTCTTACTTCGTGCGACAAATGTTGAAATAAAGCGAATAGTCTGGTGTGCTTGCTGGAGGAACCTGAAAAACATGGGAGGCATTAATATTTTTTTTTATGCATGTTAGTTTTGTCATTAAGTATTAATAGCAACATAAACACTAACCCATGTTTCGAGCTGTTATTGTTAAATATGTATTTAATTTTACGTAGTATGTACCTATGGGATTTATTTTATACATGAAAAGGGGGTTATTTTCAATGTAATATTTGTTTTACTCATCAAGAATATTCCACTTTTAAGTAGCTAATAGCTATACAACAAGCAGTCGGTTTGATAAATTAACTACTTCAAACTCAATCATGGACGCTATTTTTTACTAATATATTCGATTTCATTACTTAATTTTATAAGTGCACTAATTATCTTGTGAATGATTTTTTTATCATTTAATTATTATAATAATTAATTAATGAATTAATTTTTCTATGATT
>KZ806880.1:1327777-1343434 GCA_000696205.2 Oncopeltus fasciatus
AAAATAGGAAAATTATTGTTCGAATTAGTAAATAGCGAATATTTTGAAAAATGTAATATCATATATAATATATATTCATATAAGTCATGATATTAGTATGAAGATTAGAGTTATATAGATCATTATTATTTATAGATGTATATTGAGATATAAAGCCGGATTATAATTAACTTTCAACGGGAAAGGCAGCGCTACTGCCGATCCTTATTCAGGTAGCATAGTAATTCTCGTATTTAGGCCCTGCAATATTTTTCCAAAAGATGCACAATCAGGAGGATATTTTAAGGTACTAGTATGATTGCCTCCCTCACCCTTTTTTCTATATTTGCCTAAAGTTTCCCTTAGGGACATTAGCTATCACTTACAGTGTTCTTTTAATTTTTAAGATTAAATTAGAATATTAATCGAATTAAAAAAAATAAAAATAAAAATAAAAATCTGCCAGTTTATCCAGCTCTTCGACTAAAGTGAAATATAATAATCCACCAATATCTCTAATCTACGATTTTTTAGGTAATTATCAAAACTGCTGCTACTTTTTTTCTGGTAAAGAAATCATTAGAAACAAGGTGATCACGACTTTTGGGAACTTCTGAGAACAATAATATTAACAGTGTACTATAATAGGTAATAATAAAATTCCATAAAGATGACCCCTTATTACGTCCTATTGTGAGTGCTTGTGAATCTCTAACAAATAACTAGACAAGTTCTTTGAGCCTGAACTAAAATCATTTCTCAATGAACACTCTTTTGACACAAAAAAATTCTCTCGAATTAAAACTTAATTAAATTAGCAAATACATACATTAAAAAAGGTTAATGTATGTCTCTTTCAATGAAGTCCATATGTTCTAAGTATAACTTTAACTTAAACTCTCGAAACCATAGATAACAATTGTTAAAAAATATGTACTAAAATATTAATTAAAGATAAAACACAATGTAATTGAATATTTTTGCTCAGAGGAAGAAGGGAAAAACTTTTACTACTATTTGGTATTAAACTAGCTAACCAAACCTTTAGAGCTATAAGCGGAATAGTAATGAATAATGTTTTTTGAAGAAATCATCGAAGAATGTGTAATTAACATACAATTTTATTCAAAAATACATAAACAATTGTTTATTAACTATTCACGAAAAATACATTTTCCATTTATTTAGAATTTTTAACGTCAAATACATATTTTAATTCACAAAATTGAAAATAACAGAAATTATACGAACAAAAGGTTTATAATAATTTAATGACTGAAATGAAACTCGTCTTCATGATAGCCTTGAAGATGGCAGATAATTTTAAAAAGCACATTTTTTTTTGTAAATTTGTATTTTTTGGATCTACCTTCACCGAACCTCCCCCCCCCCAAAACATAGAAATTTAATGTATAATAATTTAAAAGGCAAAATAAAAAAAAGTAAAAAACTTCACTCTGATATTATACACCTCCGCCAACCATTAGAAAGAATTTAGAAAGAAGGAAAATTTGCTGGTTTAGGTCGAATGTTTAGAGTTTCTAGCCCAAATTTTCTTCGCAACTTAATTCCTCTGCCCAAAACCTACCTAGTATCAACCAACATGTCCCCTGAGAAAGCAATGGCTACTTGACCATTGATATAAAAAAAATGTATATAATTTAAAAATATAATGTAAATAATTAATCTTTAGAGAAAAAGTGAATGAATGAATGAATTATGTTTTGTCTATTAAAGAACAATACCATAAGATTAAGTTATCTTACCTTCTTGTGTGTTGCTTCTTTATTGAAAGAATTTACTATTGATAATCAAATTCATTAGCTGATACATGGTAGTGATCACCTGTAACAAAGAAATGTATTCTTTAGGTCTAACTTGCAGATATTTTAATATGATCACTGTTAAGTATGAACTGTGTTTTGGTTTTTTATCATCGTAATACTTTTCCAATTACATATTTTAATATTTTTATTGAATGCTGGTTGTTTATCTATATGGTTAAGATATGAAACATGTAAATTATATCTTCATACAGAATACAATATTCAGATAACCTTAATGTTTTTTTGCTATTTCGGATGGCTTGCAGCCCAGTTGATTTGAATGTATCAGTTTGCCATTAGTTTCATGACACTCGGACACACTGGACCTCCACATAGTGTAAATAAATTTAAATAATTAACTAGTATAAGTTAATGAGTTAAGTATAATTATTTCTTATAATATGTAGAATAGACATTTCTCGTAATTGTTAGGGCGTAATAACCTAGATGTTTATCGCCTAAGCAAATGCATATCTGTCTATCTTAATGTTTCTGGCGCCAAAACTGATATCCATTTTGTGACTGCGCCTAACAAATTTCGAAGGAATTTAACTATTTAGCTTGTTCTTATGACATAATTTTATCAATTTTTTAAAATATCCTTTGAAACTTGAAATACGTAAGATTAAAGAGGTTAGAGGAAACAGTTTTCATAGTGAATGAGCAATTTTTCACAGCGATCTTCTACAGCTCCTGACGGAGAACGAGAAGGGTAGGTCCAACTGACCTTACACAAAGATTTACGAGTAAGGGCTTAAAACACATCTAGACTTCACAACATCACTTATCAGTGCTTGATAATACTCTCAGGCTAACGTTTAGTGAATATAATGCTTGTTGAAGAATAAGTTAAGATACCCATTCAAATCCCAGGTAGAAAACAAATCTATGACGAGGGTAAGTAATAACACTCTTAAAGGAAAATGATGGTAACTAATGATGACCTCATTACTCATAGTTACCGTTATTTTCAAGTCATTAAAGCGAAAATAAACAGAAATAAAGAAATAGTGAAATATCATTTATGTTACTCTTTTTTAAACCAATTTTTTAATGTTATCAGACATTCCTAATTTCACTGGACAGTGCAGAGGGAAGGTTATTAATTAGATAGGTTTTTTTTTTAACTTAGCGGTTCCTTGGATTTAGGGGAAGACCAAGTGGAAAACCGTAAATATCTTCGTTTGATATACGAAAAAAATACATGAAATACAATATAAGCAAAATGTAATTTAAAATTTATTTAAAATTACATATCGCTAAGCCCTCTTTTTTAAAAACAGAAAATGTTCAGTGTTCAGGTTTTCTATTGGAAATTCCTCTTTAATGACTTTTTTTATTATTTTTTTTTGTCAAAATTAAATGTGGTAAAGGGGGGGGGGGTTAAGAAGAAGACCAAAATTTAAAAACGAACGTAAATTTTATCAATTTTTAGTGCAAGGGAACAGAATAAAAAATCCAACTGTCCCAGCCAGGACACGAACCTGTATCTCCTGCTTTCCGTACCGGTAAGTTTCCATTTACGCTACCGGGACAAGTCTGATGGGTTATTAAATTCCCAACACACTAGCGAGAGCTGAACCTCCGAGGCCTACGAATATATCGTCTTATGCTCGGAGGAGCTGACATTGTCAAGCTGTTGAAATGACTCTCTCCTTATCGGAGTAAGAATCCTTTTATGTTCTATGATATTTTGACGGCTAGCACTTACTAAGGAAGATGTATACGAACACAGCTAAGCTCTCTTCCACATCCTTTCCTGGCATTCTCTGTGGCTACAGTTTAGTGGGCTTTGCTTTACGCTCTTTGCGCCTAGATAGTGCATTGTTGCACCACACCTATACGACTGACATTCAGTTCCACCTCTCTCACCCCCAAAACATCCCTTAAGGCCATTCCCAAGTGCTCACCGAGTTGAAGGTATGCCTGGACGCTGTGATCCCGAAAGCGAAAGTCCGGAACTTGGCCGGCTCCGAGCAGTTGCACATCATCAAGGATATCATCTTCCTCACCCTGTTGTCGTAGCGGTGCCATGGGGTGTAGTGCAGGGAGTAGAATACTTTTTGACTCTGGAAAAGAAATGTTTTGTAATATTAAATATTAATGAAATAAAGTGGTTATCAGGTAAATTCTTTTGTTAAATCCAAAAATCCTTTTAGTCAGCAAGTTAATTGAAGGTTTGTTTCAAGTTTTGTATAGCGCTGCTTGAGCTGGAATCAGGAGAGCGTTTTAGGAAAGACTGAAATCTAAATTGTGAATATTTGCGCTGTTATTAATGTTTACAAAAATTGATTTAACTATTTTCATGCTAGGGGAAATTTTAAATATTGAATGATAAATGATACATACATAAACTTAAGTCTAAGTTCTTGTCCCTTTCATGTCAAGCAGTACTTTATAAAATAGCAATTTTTATTAATTCAACTTCACATTACCCATCACATCATAAGAACTTCTTGTAGGACTGAAGCCCCACATATCACAAGAAACTTTTGTTCGACCAAACCCCCAAATATCATGAGGACTTTTTGTTAGACTACATAAGAAGTTTAATTTTAATGATTAAATAATGTTCTCTTACTCCTGTGCCGCCAGACAGGTCCAGCTGCAGAGACAACCCCCTCAGCAGCAGCCAGCACCCCATGAACGTCACGCGGCCGATTCCCATACCTCTCCACCTCCTACTTCCTCCGACATGTACTCTGTCATGGAAACCTTTTTTGCCAGAACCCAATCCATGATGGAGTCCATGTTAAATCCCCTCATTAGTCTCATCNGTGCTGTCTCTTCTGTAGGTACTAGCTTGGCTACTTCAAGTGCATAATGAGCAGACATTCTGACGGTGGACGCTCTCGTTCATTGTCCTTCCACAGCAACAAAGTCCACCAAGCTTCTGGGACGTCGACAGTCCTGGAAGTCCAACCGAGTGTCCCCACCCAGTCAATCGCCCGCCGACACCCCTTCCAGCTGCCCACCCCAGAGCCCGGGAGCGACACCAGTCACCCGACAATAGGATCTGGTGAGGTGATATGAATCGTTAATGCAGATAGTTATTATGTAGAGGTAGATCTATTCTACATTGCGTCATTTCTTTGTACTAGGAAACTAGGCAAGTTATACATATGTATAAAAAAAAAAAAAATTTTGCCAAGAGAATATAATAGGAACGTAATACTGAAAATGCATCAAGATAAAATTCAAAAGCCTGCCCTCTTTCAGAAAGTTCATTACAGAGTCGATGGCTTTATCGTCATCCAATAGATTTTCGTCTAGGGTATTATTAAAGTTATATTTCTTCCTTGTTTCTTCATATTCCACCCATTCTCTAAATACATGTTTGATGGTAAGAAGTTGTGCACAAACGTCACAAATGAGTGGATTATCTTTTGCCATTATATAGCCATGAATAAGTCTAGTGTTTTCGATTCTTAGTCTATCTAATACCACTTATCTCTTACGGTTCTTTGAGATGGAACTGGATCATACCCTCGGAGTAGGCTCGAAACATTAGTGTATTGTATCATAACCTATCCGTGTAACACAGTAATAATTAACTATGAAAATGGTATAACCTTACCTTTTGAATAATAAAATCTTACAAAAAAAAAAAAAACTTTTATAATATATCAGTCTAACCTGCAAAACTGATAGAATGTTGAAAGCAAACACTCCTGATGCTAGGGTGACCACAGTGAAGAATACAACACCAATGAAACCTTCCATGGTTTTATTTAACCTAAAAAATATTATATATATGAGAGATATTTAAGAATGTAGCCTAGAAGGTTGGAAGGGCAACCTAAGTTTAAACTTAAGAAATCTATTTGGTATATGAAAAAACTCATAGCTTGTGAAGGACTGATGTCTTTGTACTATTCATTTTTCCAGGTTCTAAGATCAAACTAGTATTTTCTTATATTTAAGTCCATTTGTTGTGAAAGAGGGAAATCTGTTTAGTTTTCGCAGCTCTTTGGGTACTGACTTTATTTTCTTCATTTTATAGCTAAACGGTTTTCCTGTAACGAAATAGTATGCCGAGGAAAAAATAAAAATTGTCCGGTTTGACTGTTTTCAAGATTTCCTTCAGTCAGGCGCCAAAGGGCCGTAAAATATTGTTCAAACGTAATTTTAGAAGATTTCCCGTCAGGAAATTTTGCTAACTTGTAGCTAACTGGTGACTGGTAACTGACCAGTCATCAATATGGGATCCAGGTGACAAGACGTCCTCTCAAGACTTCGTGATAGTCCAGAAGATAGCTTATAATATAAGCCGAATTGTTGGCAGAAGATTAAAAAATACACATTTTTTTAAATTGTATTTTTTGGATCTGAACACAAAAAACATCTACTCTCTAAGCTTTGTTTTGAATTAAAACTCATTATTTTCAAATGTAAAAAATTAATGGAAAAGTTGCAAAAACAAAACATGTTTTACAAAAAATACCAAATAGGGATTTTAAAAAAAAATCTAATCTAAATTATCTAATCTTGATGTTGTGAATATTCAATATTTTTAACAATTAGTGTTCAGTATTATTTATAGACAAAAAATGGATTTCATCATTATAAAAAATTAAAACGGCCTATTGGATTCAATTTATATTAACCAATCATTTTATAACTTTTTCACTTAAGATATGCAAATAACATATTTTATCCTGATATTTTAACACTGAGCATTCCACTAGGAAAGTCGTGTTTTATACTATGGTTAACACAAGTGATATTTTCTCTTACTTCGTGCGACAATTCTTCGCCAAACCAGCAGAAGTGGAGAGTGTACAGAAGTTCACAGGCAAAAGTAGAAATAAAGCATATAGTCTGGTGTACTGGCGGGCCCTGAAAAACATGGAAAGCATTCATATTTTGTAAATATTTATGTTTTTAATGTATATTATAGAGTAATAATAATAAAATTAATATTTTTTTTATTAGTAAATATTAAATGACGATTCANAATATAAGAATATACAGAGATCATTGTTATTTGTAGTTTATATTTCGATATAATACGATATTTTATTCCAGTTAACTGTTTAAAAAGACAGCGCTACCGTCTTATTGAGGTATCTTAATAGTTTAATGGTTTTATCATTTAAGTTCTACAACATTTTTACGCACAATCAGAAGGATATTTAATTAAATGTCCTCAACCATGGTTGAGCATCTCCTCCCCCTATTCTTGATTCATCAATTACAAACTGGGAAATTCGCTTAGTTTACACATCTAGGCATTTAGGCCATCTTGCCTGTTAACTTATTTACTGTACATCCAAGAGATGTTATTAAAATCAATAACTTAAAAAAAGAAAAATCATGTGTTTGTCTTAACTGCCAAAAACTACTTTATTTTTCAAGCGTTTATCTTATCCTTAAGTCTTACTTATCCAGCCGCTTCTTTAGGGTTCGGACAAGGATTAGATTACTCCGATTTCTACAAAGTGGAAGAAAGAGTTCCTCAAGGTAGTGTGCTTGGACCTATCTAATTTATCCTATACACTGCTGACCTCTTAGCTCTATTTGTGGACGACAAAGCTATCCTATCCTCTCATCCCCATACCAAAACTCTTCTAAAACCTACATGATCACCTTTAAAAAAATCAAACAATGGTGTGGCAAATGGAGAATAAAAATAAATGAACAAAAATGCGTTTAAGTTCATTTCCAATTGCGGAAAAAAGACTTTCCTGAAATTGTGAAATTTAACAATATTCCTTTACCACATTCAAATTCCGTTCGTTACCTTGGGTTCCATCTTGACTTACGACTTACATGGGGAGAACATACTTAAATTAAAAGACAAGAACTCAATCGGCGATATGGACTTCTATACAGACTCATGAATAAGAACTAGTTCTTTAAGATGAGTCTAATAAGTTTAAGATTAGAATGTTACGATAAAAAACAAACTGGCAAAAAGTTCTCATCATTCAAAGGTGCATTCATATGAGTACTTTTTTAATGTGAGTTTTTAGTTAAAATGTTTGAAAAAAACAACAAAATAGTGGTCTTTAAATTTATAACTATGAAGATAGTGACGGTTATTCAATTTGGTTTTTTTTTTTTTTAAAAACTGAATTACTGAGATTAGTATGTTTGTCAGAATTACGAATGACAGAGCACTGTTTGAGGAAAGACTAGAATTTTTGTGACGCTCCACGAGATTTGGAAAAGAAAAACGGCTTCCAAGATTTATAGGATGAGTCAGTCTACTGGTGACAACTCATTTAAGTGGTTCAACCCTTGCGTTGTGTGATATAATCACAGGTCAACCAAGGAAATTAAAAGCAGTACCAATCACCCTGGAAGAATGTGTGTTATGCGTACAATGTTTATGGTCGGGATGGATATCATAGATCTGGTCAAGTGCATACGATTACACATATGAAGTGACTTAAAATCTAGACCTATAAAGGTTATTAAAAGTAATATACCGAATTCATATAAGAATCAGTAGTAATTAGTAATTGTGACTACTAACCCGGGAAAATATGTATTATTCAATAATTTGTTGTAGGTAAACCCTATCCTGATGAACTAAATTCTATGGTTTTAATTCTATCGCGATTCTTGAGGAATAAATTCATGAATAATTAATACTTTAGACAAAACATACGTTAGGTTGTTATTAAATAGAAATATATAGTAATATTACAAATGTATGAGGAAGACAATTTTTTAGGAATTACCTTAGCAATTCTTGGTGGTGCATAATATTTGAACGCAAGCACAACAAAATGCTGTCTTGCACCTCTCTTTTTGAAAATAATTCAGAAGTATCAATTTTCTTGCTTCCAATAAGCTTAAGTGCCCTTTCATCAAGTGATAACAGGGAATGGTTGAGGATCTTAAATTGTGCCTTGAGTTGAAGAGTGAAGCTAATGTGGACATGGTCAATCGTAGAGAGAACTGGAAAGAGGAAGGAGACGAAGAGCACGTTGATGAAGTATCCGGCAGAGAAGCCGAAGAAGTGGCTCGTATCGAATGACATGTAGAAGGGGAAGGGCAGATAAGGGCTGAAGGCAGTGTCGGCGGGAATTTCAGAGCCGACCACTAGCTGAGCGATTGGCACAAATAACATGTTGCTGACAACTGCAACTACAAAAGTACTGTTGAAGACTCTGGTAAGTCTCCGTATCTCGGCAACCGCGTGTTTCTTAATTTCCTCGTGTTCGAAGTCCGTGGGCTCAGCGTCATATTGGAATACCCCTCTCCTCAGGGAAGCGATGCTCGCTTGCAGAGCCCCGTTTCGAAACTTCTTGCAGAGTGCAGCTGTCAGACACATTAAAACCACGTGGTTCATGTGTACGCCTTGCAGAACGGCTATCATGTTGTGGTAGCTGAGAACGACTCCAGTCCATACGGTACATATTAGATACAGCATAAGAGAAACTGTATACGTTTCGTAAGCTTTGTACAGGTAGTACTTGAAGGAACTCTGATCGAAGGTTGCATACCCAGCCAAAAGAATTAGCCAGCCCCCTTCTGTGATGAAATCATGGACTGTGTCAGATTTCTTCCCATCCAGCTGATCACTATCTTCTTCTCGAGCCATTTACACTTCTTCTTTAAACCTAAAGCAAAAATACACATATATCAATGAATATATTTAATTAATATTAGAATTTGGGTAACTAAATATAACTTCAAATCATTTCGAACAGTTACATTCATCTGTTGTTTGTGTAGGTGAATGTGACGGACATATGATTTAAATGTTATATGTTTTCAATTAAAACATAATTATAGAAATTCTCAATCTTGTCAAAATTAGTTCTTCCCTTATTTTTTCCTTTACAGAAGATTTCCATCTTCCCACAATGTCAATAATTGCCCTGAGATGATTAGTGTTGGATAATTTATTCCAGTTATCACTCCATTATATGCGGTAATTTATTTTAATATTATATGTTGCATCTCTGTCCTTAAAGGTATTACACTTACTATCACGGAGACTGGCACGCATATCAGCTTCATAAGCTTTGTCATTGTCCTCTGTTGTCATTCAGAGTCCACACACACACACTAAAAACAAACAAAAAAACTTTGGTAATATCCCCGATTCACCAAATACTGTCACCATTCCTAATTAGGAGGTGTGAATTCACAGGATAATATTAAGGCTGGACATTTTATATTAGATGCGAAACCGTATATGCCAGCTCCTCTGCATTGTTGTGATGGCTTTCGTTTTGGTCACATCAGGGAAAATTGTGGAACACATTCCCTATAAGTAAATTATGCTTCCAAGGGGACCATAATGAAGTATGTAAAAATGGCCAGTTTTGTGTAAACTGCAACGAACCCCACGACTGCTAGTAATCTACTTATTTAAAAGAAAAAATATATTAAAATTTTAATCATGAAAGGAGCTCTGGTAAATCACCTATAACTAGAACGTTGTCACACTTTTCCAGAGGACATGATTTCTGGTATAACTTCCGTCTTTTCTGTGGAGTATGCAAGCAGACTGTGTGCCACCTCTTCCAAAAAAAAAAGAAGGAATTTATCTACAGGTTGAAACCGGGACAGGAAATAGGAACATCCACATTTTCCCTTTCAAACATAACTAGAATTGTTGGCTAAATCAGAAAGTGACCGGTTGTGAGAGATAATCAACATTACCGTCAACTAGTCCAAGCACTTGACACTCCGCAATTGTTTATCAAAGCAGCGTTAACCTCGAGCAAGACATCATGTTGGAAGCGAGTTATCATGAGAATCCTTCTCTAAGGTTATCTCCCTTAGCTGATTAAAAAAAAAAAACCATTCACCTGAGAATGCTCATCGGGACACTCATCACAGTCCACCTCTTCCTCCCATGATTACAGAAGGATTATTCTGGCTCTGAAAATGACCAGAACTGCTGTCAAAGCTTCCAAAAAATATCATTAAAATGATAGGTCAAGATGTTATCCATAGATACCAATCTGTAGAGGGCCAGTTTTCCAACAACTGAGGGCACCTTTTGAAAGAAAACCCCCACATTTTTCACTAAAACTCTACCCCTCTAATAAATTTCACATGTGATATATAAGTATATATGTAAGTATTCCGCCTGCTAAAATTTTATATTTTTGCAAAATATACGTCAGGGGCATTTATATGTGTATATGTATAAGTATTACAGATCATGTTTGTGTTATCGTACCAAGAATAGCTTTATTTCCTTACGGAAAAAACACCTAAAGTGAATATATATAACAACACACAAGCGCTAAATATATTTGTAGCAGATGAAATATTAAGTCAAGTGTAATAATGTTGAACTTAGAAACAAAATTTGGGAGGTATTAACAGGATACTTGAAATAGAACAGGGTCCTAGGATTTTATACAGGTATAAAAGAAATAAATAAGCCATTCGAAAAATGCCTCAGGATAGCTCATAAACTAAAAAGTAATAACTTCAATTCTACTTAATAGTTCTAGTTCATTTTAAATAAACGATTCGTTATTATAAAAACTATATATAGTAAAAATATCTTCTCAGATTGAAAATATTCCAAATTATTTTGAACTCAAATCTTTGGTAGGAGTAAATGATTTATATCTTTATTCAGAAGATGTATGTGAAATACATAAAGTTAGGGAAAATAAATTGTTTTCTCAATTTTTATTGCAAGGGAACAGAATAAAAAATCTAACTGATAATAACTTATCAGACTTGTCTTGGTAGCATAAGTGGTAAATGCACCTGCCTGGATAGCAGGAGATCCAGGTTCGTTCCTGCCTGGATCAGTTTGATTTTTATTCTGTTCCCTTGCACGAAAAATTGTTAAAATTTACGTGGGATCAAATACCACAAAAAATAATATTTATAAAATTAAAATTTAAAAGTAAATAACGATACAATTAAACAGCTTGACAATGTCAGCTCCTCCCAGCATAAGACGATATATTCGTCGGCCTCGGAGGTTAGACTCACGACACTAGTGCGGGGAATTTAATAACTTATCAGTCATGTCCCGGTAGCATAAGTGGAAAATGCACCGGCCCGGATAGCAGGAGATCCAGGTTCGAATCCTGGCTGGGACAGTTTGATTTTTTATTATGTTCCCTTGCACTAAAAATTGTTAAAATTTACATGGGATTAAATACCACAAAGAATAATATTTGTAAATTATTTTCTATTTATTAAACTTTTAAAAGTATATTAATATATAGTTATACTTTAACACTTTTAATTTAAATTATTTAAAGATAAAACCGCGCAATTAATAGTATTAGATTACTTCAAATGTGCCAAAAGTGTAAGACATTTATTAAATTTAATATCTATGCAATTAAAAATACATGAGAAGGAGAGTATATATTTTAAAACTACTTTTAAAATGATTCCTTATTAAATTTATACTTCCAATGATAATTTATTATATGAAAACTGACCACATTGTAATGATCAAGCGAAATTAAAAAAAAAAAATTCTTACATTTAGTAGGATTGAATGGATAAGGACTCGCCTTAGCTGTTGTCTGACGGTGAATGCCGTCATCAAGTATAAGAGAACACTCCTGGAATTTCTTGAAGAATTAATGAGCCCCGACTCTGGATCCAACAAAACTTCCCTCGAGAATCAGTGAATAATGGCGGTCTGTAATTTCACGCCGGCATTTATCAGTCCACGCTATAACTCACTCCAAAACCCCTCATTTCCTAGCTTAAATCTTCCCACAATTTTGCATCCACTATTAGCTGAAGTTTGAATCCCAACTTCAGTTCTGATTATTACCTAAAAAACAAACTGTCTGACTCAGATTTATTTAGACCATCAAAAGTGAACCTCGAATTATTATTTTACTGTTATTTAATCGATTACACTTTCTCAGATAGCTACTCATTTAACTAACAATGGTTTTGCAACTTTTTTTTTTTTTCTTTTTTTTTTTTGAAAATGAATTTTATCTCCTTTATATTTTTTGTAGAATGTTCGACAATGTTTTCTTTTTTTTTAGAGACTATTTCTGTATCTGCCTACTTTCTTTCACCTGTAAGGCTCAGTGCGATACTTCGATATAGGAAGCTGATGTATTTTTCTCTCAGAATCTTATATTGATTTCTTAGACGTTTTATTGCAATAAAATAGTATTGGAGAAGCTGTTTTCAGTCTTGCAATAGCTCGTAAACCCACGTTACGGATATGTCTATTTTCGACTCAAAAGGAGTCCGTTCTCAGGACACCGCTCTGTCGTCCGTCAGATTTTTTCCCCGCATAACAAAAAATAACATTACGTATGGGTTTAGTTTTCCCTGCAACAATATAAAAATTATTTTCAAAAAGCACACATAAAAAATAAAAAAAAAGAAATTTTTCAAGCTAAAGAGTAAACTATGCCGATTACTCCAAGTTTCTTTAAGATGGATTGAAACAAGAGTTATTGCTTCATTTCTATTTAATATGAACATCTCAGAAAAACAAATAGAGCCACCGCTGGCTCAAGGCTTAGCGGGAGGCAAGAGAAGATATCCTTCGACACACCTGTAACAGGTGTAATGTAACATTCTTACACACTTATGAATATTTTATTTGGTTGTGGTTTTTTATCCCACGTAAATTTTAAACAATTAATGAGAGGAAATAGATTTAAAAAAATCTATCTGTCCCAGCCAGGAATCGAACCTGGATCTCCTGCTATACGGGCCGGTGCATTTACCAGTCCAGTATAGCAGGAGATCCAGGTTTGATTCCTGGCTGGGACAGTTAGATTTTTTATTCTATTTCCTCTCATTAATTGTTTACACACTTATGTTCCTACTAAGCAAACCGTATATGCCAGCTCCTCTGCATTGTTGTGATGGCTTTCGTTTTGGTCACATCAGGGAAAATTGTGGAACACATTCCCTATAAGTAAATTATGCTTCCAAGGGGACCATAATGAAGTATGTAAAAATGGCCAGTTTTGTGTAAACTGCAACGAACCCCACGACTGCTAGTAATCTACTTATTTAAAAGAAAAAATATATTAAAATTTTAATCATGAAAGGAGCTCTGGTAAATCACCTATAACTAGAACGTTGTCACACTTTTCCAGAGGACATGATTTCTGGTATAACTTCCGTCTTTTCTGTGGAGTATGCAAGCAGACTGTGTGCCACCTCTTCCAAAAAAAAAAGAAGGAATTTATCTACAGGTTGAAACCGGGACAGGAAATAGGAACATCCACATTTTCCCTTTCAAACATAACTAGAATTGTTGGCTAAATCAGAAAGTGACCGGTTGTGAGAGATAATCAACATTACCGTCAACTAGTCCAAGCACTTGACACTCCGCAATTGTTTATCAAAGCAGCGTTAACCTCGAGCAAGACATCATGTTGGAAGCGAGTTATCATGAGAATCCTTCTCTAAGGTTATCTCCCTTAGCTGATTAAAAAAAAAAAACCATTCACCTGAGAATGCTCATCGGGACACTCATCACAGTCCACCTCTTCCTCCCATGATTACAGAAGGATTATTCTGGCTCTGAAAATGACCAGAACTGCTGTCAAAGCTTCCAAAAAATATCATTAAAATGATAGGTCAAGATGTTATCCATAGATACCAATCTGTAGAGGGCCAGTTTTCCAACAACTGAGGGCACCTTTTGAAAGAAAACCCCCACATTTTTCACTAAAACTCTACCCCTCTAATAAATTTCACATGTGATATATAAGTATATATGTAAGTATTCCGCCTGCTAAAATTTTATATTTTTGCAAAATATACGTCAGGGGCATTTATATGTGTATATGTATAAGTATTACAGATCATGTTTGTGTTATCGTACCAAGAATAGCTTTATTTCCTTACGGAAAAAACACCTAAAGTGAATATATATAACAACACACAAGCGCTAAATATATTTGTAGCAGATGAAATATTAAGTCAAGTGTAATAATGTTGAACTTAGAAACAAAATTTGGGAGGTATTAACAGGATACTTGAAATAGAACAGGGTCCTAGGATTTTATACAGGTATAAAAGAAATAAATAAGCCATTCGAAAAATGCCTCAGGATAGCTCATAAACTAAAAAGTAATAACTTCAATTCTACTTAATAGTTCTAGTTCATTTTAAATAAACGATTCGTTATTATAAAAACTATATATAGTAAAAATATCTTCTCAGATTGAAAATATTCCAAATTATTTTGAACTCAAATCTTTGGTAGGAGTAAATGATTTATATCTTTATTCAGAAGATGTATGTGAAATACATAAAGTTAGGGAAAATAAATTGTTTTCTCAATTTTTATTGCAAGGGAACAGAATAAAAAATCTAACTGATAATAACTTATCAGACTTGTCTTGGTAGCATAAGTGGTAAATGCACCTGCCTGGATAGCAGGAGATCCAGGTTCGTTCCTGCCTGGATCAGTTTGATTTTTATTCTGTTCCCTTGCACGAAAAATTGTTAAAATTTACGTGGGATCAAATACCACAAAAAATAATATTTATAAAATTAAAATTTAAAAGTAAATAACGATACAATTAAACAGCTTGACAATGTCAGCTCCTCCCAGCATAAGACGATATATTCGTCGGCCTCGGAGGTTAGACTCACGACACTAGTGCGGGGAATTTAATAACTTATCAGTCATGTCCCGGTAGCATAAGTGGAAAATGCACCGGCCCGGATAGCAGGAGATCCAGGTTCGAATCCTGGCTGGGACAGTTTGATTTTTTATTATGTTCCCTTGCACTAAAAATTGTTAAAATTTACATGGGATTAAATACCACAAAGAAAATTTTAAAGTAAATAACGAGAGTCATTTAAACAGCTTGACAATGTCAGCTCCTCCGAGCATAAGACGATATATTCGTCTGCCTCGAGGTTGGACTCTCGACACTAGTGCGGGGAATTTAATAACTTA
>KZ806881.1:3008-21504 GCA_000696205.2 Oncopeltus fasciatus
CCCTTTTGGTACAGGTATACAATGATGGGCAGGCACAAAAACTCTTGAAAATAAAAAGCTTTTTTGACCAAGTACCTGTAATCGCTGTACCTCACGAAAAGTTAAATAATAGTAAGGGGGTAATTCGTCATTACGATCTAATGTGTAGTACGCCGGTTGAAATTTTAGCAAATTTAAATTCTCAGAATGTAATTGACGTAAAACAAATAACAAGAAGAAATGATAACCAGCCAACTCCCATATATATAGTCAAATTTTCCACTCCTACTCCGCCGACTGAAATAAAAGCAGGTTATTTAAATTTACCTGTTAGAAAGTTTATCCCCTCCCCACTTAGATGTTTTTCTTGTTTGCGATTTGGCCACTCATCTAATACGTGCAATAAAAAAGTGTGTAAAAAATGTTGTTTCCCTGATCACGAAGATTCTAGTTGCGTAAATAGCGAATTTTGCGCTAACTGTAAAGCTCCTCACCATCCCTTATCTCGAACCTGCCCAACTTGGATAGCAGAAAGGGAGATTAAAGCTATCCAAATTAAGGAAAACAAAAGCCCTGCAGAAGCAAGGAAAATTTTTAAGAACAGAGCAGCCCCCTGCTTCTCTGAATCGTTTGCCAAAATAGCAGAGAAAAATAATATTTATAATATATTGTCTTCTGAGAGCCGCAAAAGCGGCATTTTATCGAAATCAGTGTCTATACAAACTGATAACCATCATTTTGAACCTAAACCTAATCCCCCGGTCTTTAAGACCAATTTACCTTTATCAGTTTCGATAACTGATAAACTTCCCCCCACCTTGGCTACTACAGCCAAATCCCCCCTCCCACCTACTGAGGTCCCGAGAACCTTATCTCCCCTCCCTCGACCCTCCCCACCCGTGAGCATATCAAGGCCCACGACCCCCTCCTCTACCCCACTACCACCCTCCCCTTCCACCCCTCTCACTTCTCGTTCTCGTTCGGCAAGCCGAGGGAGACACGAGAACCCTCCCCCACCCCAAGACTCGTCCAGTACGATCTCTTTAGACGGCTGGACAGAATCTAAAGGAAAAAGAGGAAGAAAATCTCTCCGTAAACAGAGAAGTCGTTCTCCAACAAAACCGACAGAAGAATGACAAATTTAATTTACAATTATAAATGTAATACCTCATGTAATATAGTCATTCTCTTCCAACAAATATCTAAATTTATTTATTCTACTTTCTCTATTTATTTATTTATTCTACTCTCTATTTATCCTATATTTTACAAAAAGAAAATAATAATAAATAAAAAAATAACGACTGAAATAAGGCAGAGAAAAATAAGTTTACTTTCCCACTACTTTTCACTGTTCATATATCCGTTTGTATTTATGTATGACGAGTATACTGCAAAATACACTTTTATGAGTACACTTATACTCATAAATATCTATACACATCCTTTTACAGGAATAAATTTTTGTCTGTCCATATGTTTCCATATAATTAAAGACAATTTTTCGGGTATGAGATTTCACCATATTTCTTCCTTCCGAATATACCCCAGTTTGTCACATGTTAAATATTCAGTGGAATTGTAATGGTATTAGATCTCATTTTAACGACCTTAAATTAATTATTAATGAATATAATCCCTCTACCATTATTTTACAAGAGACTCACTTACGACCTAACGACACATTTACACTTAAAGACTATGATATTTATAGGACAGACGGACCCATAAGAGAACGAGCGAGCGGTGGAGTACTTACAGCCATATCTAAATCCGTTCACTCCGAGATAATCCCTGTCCAAAGTAATCTTCAGGTAGTTGTCACTAAAATACACACTTCAATCAGCTTCTCTATTTGCAATATCTACCTCCCACCTGACTTACAGATAAATTTAACAGACCTACAAAACTTAATAGCACAAATACCAACTCCACTACTTTTTGCATCCGATGCTAATGCTCATAACACAATTTGGGGGTCAACCTCGACCAATACAAAAGGAAAATTAATAAAAGAATTTCTTGACAGCTGTAATCTCTTGCTGCTCAATACAGCTGAACCAACTTTCTTGAGTTCTAGTTACGGGACTTACTCAGCCATAGACATTGCCGCCTCCTCTACCTCACTCTACACTAAAATATCTTGGGTCCCTCTTGAAGACCTTCATGGGAGTGACCACTTCCCTATCAAAATCACAATTGACAAAAATCATAAGCAGACAACAAGAAACAAAACATGGCTAATTAATAAAGCTGATTGGTCTACATACACAAATACATTACTTACACCAACAGTAAACCCAGAGACACTTGACGCTGACATTGGAAACACACAAATCTCCAGGGCAATAATCGAAGCAGCCACTTTAACAATCCCTCAATCCTCAGAAAAACCCAAACGACCAAGAGTCCCCTGGTTTAACGATGAATGCAAACAAGCAATTAAAAACAGAAGAAGAGCACTTAGAAAATTCCAAAATAATATGACAACCGAAAACCTAATAGAATATAAAAGACAACGGGCCAAATGCCGTAGAATCATTAATGAAAATAAAAAAATTTCTTGGCATCAGTTTTTAGAATCATTAAATAAAAATACACCGACCAAAATTGTCTGGAACGCTATTAAAAAAATTGAAGGAAAATCTAACAATTATGGATACACACTAAACTGTAACGGAACACTTACGGACGACGAGACAAAAATAACGGAAGAATTTGCTAGACACTACAGAAACATTTTCAATGCAAATTACGACGATGAATTCCAACAATACAAACTGACACACGAAAATAATCAAATTAACTTTAACAGTAATAATGAAGAAGACTATAATACTCCATTCACGAATGAAGAAATGACAATAGTTCTAAAAAGCCTAAAAGGCTCCTCACCCGGCCCAGACAAAATACACTATAAAATGATTCAGAACTTGCCCCCTGAAGCTAAAAATTGGCTTCTACGGTTTTACAATCATATTTGGAAAACTGGCCAATTCCCAAATGAATGGAGACTTGCTGAACTAATACCCATCCACAAACAAGGAAAGGACAAACGGCAAGCAAGCAGCTACCGACCGATATCACTAACTAGTTGCATTTGTAAAGTCTTTGAACGAATGGTCAACAAACGATTAGTATGGATATTGGAAAAAAATCAAGCAATACCCAACATTCAAAGTGGCTTCAGAAAGGGAAGATCAACTATGGATCAGTTAGTGCAAATAGAAGGAGAGCTTCAATATACATTTTTAAAAAAGCAACATGCAGTAGGGGTATTCTTTGATGCCGAATCAGCATATGATCGCATTTGGAGACATGGAATACTTCTTAAATTATATGAATTAGGGTTTAGAAGGTCCCTTCCAATTTTTGTAAAACAATTCCTACTTGATCGGAAATTCAGAGTCCGTATTGGAAACCACACCTCAAAAAGTTATGAACAGCAAAATGGGGTGCCACAAAGGTGCATTCTCACCTAGTGGCTGTGTCGTGTTTCAACATATGTTTACCGCGGGGAGTTACAATTTTCCAATTCGTAGATGACCTAGCAATATTTTGTCTTGGTCTTGATTTACAAATCATAATAAGAAAATTACAAGAAGCCATAAACAAAATCTCACATACTGCAAATCTAATAGGTATGAAATTCTCAACACAGAAAACAAAATGTCTCCATTTTTCACGTAAAAAAAATCCAACTGAATTACCCAACCTACAACTCAACAATAGACTACTCCCTTATGTTCAAACATGTAGATTTCTAGGATTAATTCTCGATAAACGTTTAACTTAGACCCCACACATCAAAGAACTGAAGGAAAGGTGCTTACAGAAAATAAATTTACTGAAAGTACTGAGTGGTACAAGGTCGGGAGCAGACCGCCGTACAATGCTTCAAGTTTACAAAGCGATGATCTGCTCCAAGTTGGATTATGGAGCATTTATCTATGGATCAGCAAGAACTACAACGCTATGCAGTCTAGACACAGTACACTATACAGGCATTAGAATTGGTACAGGTGCATTTCGTACAAGCCCTGTACTGAGTTTGTGTGCCGAAACAGGTATCCCTCCTCTACTATTCAGACGCCATATGCTTGCAGTAAATTACATCTCGAGAATATTTATGAATCCCAATAATCCTGCCTTCAACTATATTTTCAAACCTAAATATAGAAACGAANCGATTTAGTTAAACTTAATGGTGCTCAGCTCATTCAAGAAATTTAAGAGGAGTAAAGTGAATTAAAAAAAAAAAAAAAATCCAGAGTTCAGAGTTAAAATGTACTCTGCGGAAGTAATGTATCAAAAGTTTTTATGTTGTTTAAGTTTTCCTTGTTCTTTACAATTATTTATAATATTAACTTGTATTTGGAAAATGTCTGCCTTTAACAAGTTCTTTTACAAGTGTTAATTTTTAAAATATGATAATAAAAATAATGAATTTTGAGATTTGACCGTCGAACAAAAAACTCCAAGACCGAATCCTGCACCAACCGTTCCTCATCATAAAAAGTTGAAAAATCCAAATCTCAATATTGTTAGAATGACATAATAACCTCCCCTATGGTTACGAAGACCGTTGAAAGATCTCAATGCATTTGTAAACATTTTGTAAATAAAAATGTACAAGGACTTCTCGTCAGACGAAGCATATGTGTTCCTAGTGTAATACAATGAGTACACCTGTAATAGGCAGTTGTAGATATCACGAGGAAGTTGGTCCACAAATTTGAGTTAGTTAAGCCGAAACATGTGCGTTTGTGATTGGCTGAGAGCAATGATTGTACGGAAGCTCCAGATTTCGCCGACCTAAGTCCCCTAAGAGTCCTACACGCAGACCTGGACTGGGAATCTCTGGAAACTCCATTATTTCAGGAAGTACTTGCCTTGTGCCAATTTCATCTCGCTGCATCCGGGTCTGGCCGTCAGAGCTCAGGTCGTTATCTGCAGGCGATAATAAGCCGGCTCCACTTCTCTTGGATTTGATTGGTCCGCCAGACCTATTGTGCGAGACTTAATGAAGCAGATGATGGCGTGCTATTATGACGTCTCCCAGGCTCCATTTAATAGGAACTAATTTCCACTTTGTTCAAAACGAATTGTCTTGGCAATTGCCAGGAAGAAATTTTAATTTATTGAATAATTGTAATGGAGTCTATAACTCTGATCTTTGAATATAAAGAGTTTATTGCATAGTATTTTATTATACACGTATTGATAAGGGATGATAAGTTATTATTCGCTATCCTTTGATTGAACAATGTGGCATAGTGGTTTGGTGGTTAAAGTTCAGGGCTCCTGAGCCAAAGGTCACAAGACACAAAGCTCACGGTGCACAGTTGTTATTTTCTTTCTGTGCATCTGTTTGACACGAGGTTTCATGGTATGTTTCTGGGAACACACAGCCTCAATAGTGTACCATTCTTCATGGATGTGAGAAACCAGGCAGTTTGGCGGACCACAAATAAATAAATAGTTAAGCGGAGGGTCTAGAATAAATACAACCTTAACATGCGATTATCCTCCGGGCTTATATAACCTTTTCCGGTACTGGTTTTTAATTCTTCCCTTTAATTGCAATTTTTTCTAGATGTAAATTTCCATAACTTTGGAATTCCATAATTTCTTTTTCATTCAAATATACATATAATATACATTCGTAAATCCCTTAATATTTCCTTATTATATGTTCTATGTTCAAAGAATGTCAACGCCTATGAGTAAATATCGATAAAGTAATTATAGTTCCATTGGATATTTCGTTAATGTCGTATATATATTCACACTAATCTCAACTCACAGTACATATGCCATCATAACTTTAACTAAGATGCCAAACTAGTAGACAAGATAATATAAATGATGAAGCATTTCAATTAGTATAAATTTTTTTTCATTATTTACCGTAATATTTTGTCACACAAAGTTAAAATTATGACATTTATGACACGCAATTAAGATATATATATATATACATATATAAACGTTATGTTAAAGCTTCTGGGTTTGTGTACCGGTTCTCCCAGAACATTTAAACTATTGTTACAAAATTCCCAATCAGCTTCAATCTATGCCTTATAATAATCCGTTAGGCTAAATGTGACAAAATACATAAAAGGGGGAAGTAAACCCTTCATAAAATTTACGTACTCCAAGGTTAATTGGTGGTAGGAGCAGGACTAGACGTGTAAGATTTGGTCAAGCGTTCATATGAACCTCACGAGTCCTCAAAACCTCTTTTGCACGTCTGACATTTCCGTATTAACTAGTAACACTTCATTTGGCTTATAATTAACTCGTGCTATATAAAATGGAAGATCTTCGTCTATCTAAATGACATACTGGTTGCATCGGAATCAGAAGAAGCGCATTGGACACACTTGAAGGAAGTCTTCAAAAGACTAAATCAGCACCGAATTACCATCAAACCTCTGAAGACAGAGTTTTACCAACCCAATGTCGAGTTTTTAGGCTTTCCTGTAAACTCAGAGTATAAAACCCCTCTCGAACAAAGTGGACAAAATTGCTGAGTTTCGCCGTACTACCGGCAAGGGTCATAACTCAGTCAGTGGACTCTTGAACTGGAAGTAGCCTTCGTTGGATGCCAGCGAGAAATTAGAGATATTGTCATCCTAGTACACAAATTTTCAGATGTCGAAATTGTACGAGCTTGTGTTCATCTAGTACTGTGATGGGAGCAGTTTTTCAACAAAGTGAAAGTTAGCACTGGAAACCCTTGGGATTCATTTCAAAAACTCTCTCGCTATCATACCAAATATAATCTAAAGGGTTATTATTTCTACCACCAATGAATATAGAACTCTCATACCTTATATTCTCCGTCTTCATTGGTTTCTGTACATCCTCTCCCGTTGGCGAGCGCTTTCGGACGACACTGTCCATCTTCTGGCCGAATACATACGTTCACTGTCACGGTCCGTATTCAACTGTGTTTTTCTGTGTGTTAGTTGTGTCAGGTAGCTGTAGGGGTCACTTTTGTCGGCGATCAGGTCTGTCGCATGTGTGAGTTATGAGGGTCATCGTCCTTTATTCCAGGTATAAGTTGAGGTAGGGATTAGTTGTAATCCCCTTTGTTGAGGTGTTCTAAGTGTTTCGAAAGTTTTTTTTAAAAATGTGTTTGTTTGCCTATGGATTATGCTGTCTTCTGTCTTTTTGCGTTGTTGTTGGTTTGTGCGTCGTCTGTTCGTTTGCGTTTGTGTGTTCGTTTTAGTAATAATAGCGGTCTAAATATTGTGTCCGATTGTGTGTTAAGTTGTTCGTTAATTATGTTCTTGTCCGCTGTCCTTGTCTTGTAGATTTCCATATTTTCTAATATGTCCATCTTCCGTCCCTTCTGTTGTTTGTGTAGCAATGTCATTGTTGTTTTTATGTCGGTGAGGTCGTGGCCGTTGTCTTGTAGGTGGTTTGCGTAGTTGGAGTCCCGTTTTTGTCGTTTGTATGCTCGTGCGTGTTCGTCAAATCTCGTTTTTAGTTTTCGTCCTGTTTGTCCTATGTATGTCTGGTTGCATGTGCACGTTAGTTTGTATACTCCGCTGGAGTTGAATGTTTCAGTCTTTATATTGTTCGTGTGTAGGTTGCGTTTTAGTGTATTGTCTGTTTTTAATGCTGTGAGTATACCTTCTTTTCTAAATAGGTTTGTAAGTTTGTAAGTTTCAGTGCCTGTGTATGTTATTGTGTATCTATGATTTGCCTGTTCTTCTTGTTGTCCGTTCGTGTGTGTTTTGTTGTTGTATTTCGTAAGTAGTTTGTCTATAGTGGTTTGTTTGTATCCGTTGTTGTGCGCAATTGTGTATATCGTCTGTAGTTCTTTGTCATAGTTTTCTTTTGTGAGTGGGATTGTCTTCATTCGTCGTATTAAATGTCTGAATGCTGCGAGTTTGTGTTGTGTGGGGTGGTTTGATGTTGCGTGTATGGTAGTGTCCGTCGCTGTCGGTTTTCTGTATATTCCGTAGGTTAGCTTATCGTCCGTCCTTGTAATAGTTATGTCGAGGTAGTTGATTGTTTTGTTGTTTTCTTTCTCCATTGTGTATGTGATGTTGGGATGTAAGTTGTTTAGGTCTGTTAATATGTCTTCTCCATTATCTTGTGAAAGTATGCAAAGTATGTCATCTACGTACCTGTAGTAGTGTTTTATGTTGTATCTTTCTATAAGGTTCTTAATGTGTGTGTCTTCTATGTGTTGTATAAAAGTCTCCATTAGTACAGAGGAAGTTGGGTTTCCCATTCCTAATCCGTCTGCTGGTCTGTAAAGTTTGTTGTCGAATAAGAAGTAATTCTGTTTCAGTATTGTTGAGGTTATGTCTGTCAGTTCTTCTATGAATTGTTCATCGTAAAGGTCCGTTAGTCCGTTTTTTAGTATGTCTATGGTTTCTGTTATTGGTATGGAAGGGTATAAGTCTTTTATATCATATGATATAAGTCTTGTCTGTTCTGTGATTGTAATGTCTTGTAGTTTAGTGATCAGGTCTGTCGTGTTCTTTATTGTGTATGTGTTGTGTAGGTTTAGAGATTCTTTAATTAGTTTTGCGGTGTGTGTGGCGAGTTTGTATGCTGGTGCCGGTCTGTAGTTTATTACTGGTCGTATTGGTATGTCTGGTTTGTGTATTTTCGGTTGTGCTCGTAGCGTTGGTGGTCCAGGATTCATGTTAATGTATTTGAAGTGAGATCCGTCTAGTATGTTTGGACATCGTTTAATTGTGTTTCGTATTTCTCGTTGGTATGTATCTGTGGGGTCTGTTTTTAGTTCTGTGCATTTTGTTAGTCTAATGAACTCTTCTGTTTTGTTGTTGTAATCCTGTGTGTGCATAATAACTGTCACGTTACCTTTGTCCGCTTTGGTCAGTGTTAGGTTGTTGTCGCGGAGTTTTTTCTGTATGTTTCTAGTTGTCTTGGTTTCTGTCTGGTTATGTTTAGTGTGGATTCGGTGCTTTATGTTGTTGGTCAGTAGGTCTGCTACTCTGTGTCTCATCTGCTCTTGTTTTTCTTGTGGTAGGTAAGTTATTATGTGTTCTGCGTCTAGTATGTTTGTTTCTATTTGTTTCTGTATATTCGTGTATTGTAGATTATGTTTGAGTCCCTTTTCCAATGTGTCTGTTTCGTCTTTGTTGAACGTGATGTTTGTTAGGTTTACTATGCGTTTGTGAAATGTTTGGTTGTTCCGTTTTACGTCTGAGTTTTTTGTTTGTTTAAGTCGTAGTTTTGTGAGTTTTTTGTCCATAGTATCGTACTTTATTGTCATTTCTGTTTTTATAATGTCTTTTATGTAGTGTAAGTATGTAGGCAGTATGTAGTGTAGGTTTAGTTGTGTCAGTTTGTTTCCTGTCTCTAGGTGTAGTTTGTAAATTTCGTTGTTCAGTCTGTTCTTTTTAATGTATAGTGAACGTATTTCTGTTTTAATCCATAGTTTTTGTGCTTTTATTTTTGTGTGTTGTGCTGCAAATGATTTTGTGTTTATGTTTATTGTAGCGTATCTAGGTATTATGTTGTGTGTCTGACATTGTTTGTTGAATTTGATGTTGGCTATTGTCTTGTGTAGCTGTCTAGTCTTGTTAAGCATGCGTGTTAGTAATACCTTAGCTTGACTAGCTGTGTCAGGTAAATAATCTAAAGGGTTATTATAATTTCTACCACCAATGAATATAGAACTCTCATACCTTATATTCTCCGTCTTCATTGGTTTCTGTACATCCTCTCCCGTTGGCGAGCGCTTTCGGACGACACTGTCCATCTTCTGGCCGAATACATATGTTCACTGTCACGGTTCGTATTCGGATAGGATTGAATACGGACCGTGACAGTGAACGTATGTATTCGGCCAGAAGATGGACAGTGTCGTCCGAAAGCGCTCGCCAACGGGAGAGGATGTACAGAAACCAATGAAGACGGAGAATATAAGGTATGAGAATACCAAATATACTTCACCTATGACCGCGAGCTAACGGCGGCAGCTAACTGGGCCGTTAGAAATTCAGGCCATTCGTCCAAGCTCGCATATTTATTATTCCTACAAGCCTATAACGCATGCTTTCTACCAGAAACCCATAAGAATTCGCTATGTGAACTACATCAGCCGTCATGTCTATGGGGTAGAGAACCTAAGTTGCTGACAAAGCGGGATCGACGAGGATGCCGCATTCGACACTCTGTACACTTTTGTGACCAAGAATCTAGAAACACGTAATAATTGTACCACTACTGAAGCCAGCAAAAAAGGGAGACGAAACAGCGCACTATCGCCCAATCAGTCTCCTCAACCACTCAACGAAAATCTTAGAGAGGCTGATGCTCAAAGAAATTATGGGATACTGCAGGAACAACAACATAATTCCACATTAACAAACTGGCTTTATGCTAGGTAAATCTTGCGAGCACCACATAGCCAAGCTACTGTCCCAAGTACCAGGAAAAACTCGTCTTCGTCTACCTCGATTACACACAGGCTTTTGATTGTGTATCGCACGAAATTTTAATAGAGAAAATGAGGAGGCAAGACTTCCCTGTTTCACTTGTCGATCTCATAGAGGACTACCTAGGTGGCAGGACATTCGCGGTGCGAGCTGCAAACGATATGTCTATAACACAAGCACGTGTGGAGTACCGCAAGGATTAATTTTGGGTTCCGTGCTCTTCCTACTATATGCAGCTCACATTGTCAGGAAGAAGTACCCTGGAGTTGAGTTGGCTGCTTGTTCTAACGATATTGGCATATATATGCGAGCAGCATAGGAGCTAGAAAAGCCCTAGTTACTTTAGCCACTAAACCACACATCAAAAACAGACTATAGAAGAGACTAGGACATTTAATCAAACCACCAAACCTATCACTCTGACTGAAAATACTGATTTACAATACCACAATGAGACCAACACTAATGTAGGGAGCCACCAACATGAGATTTGTATACTCCAGCATCCTAAAGAAGATACAGGGATTCCTAAGCGGAATATTAATGAAAATTGGGACTGACACTAAACATCAACGCCAAAAGCCAGACAAACTACATGAGGACTTCAACATACCAATCCCCCCTCCCCCCTTAGCTTGCAAGTAAAGATTACCAAGATTGAGCCCCTCTTCAATATGTATAGCATTCATAATTTTATTAAGATATATGAAAACTGTATATAGTCTCATACTTTCAAATAACTTCAAGTTCAAGGAATATGTAAATACTACTCTCATTCACAGCTCCCACTTTGAACGGGAATCATGATCATATAAATCTTAATATATATTTACCCTCATTACATTCATGTATATAAATGATTATATTAATATTTACCCTCATTTTATACATATATAAAATGAGGGTATGAAAAAAAAATGTCCAAGCCAATTGTGAATTTCAGATTCAAGGCAGATCAATTATCAATGATACAATGCAGAAATTGAGTCAATTTTGATAAGGTGTCTGTAAGCCATGGGTGCAAAGATTTAGAGTTTGTAGAAAATATTTTGAATATTACCTTTAATTCGCTATTTCATTTATTATAATTTTTTTATTCTACCACTTCTATAAATCAAGAGATTCAAATTGATTAAACAAATTAAATTTACATTTTTTTTCATCTTTATTAACCCTAACAACACTTGGAAAACATTAAATTTTAAATGTCAAGGTAAATGTACCACAATTAGTATTGGCTCAACTAAAAAGTTTTACAGATTGAAGTCACATTATAACGGGAACGGGGTAAAGTAAAATACTCACCCAATAAAAATCTAAAAGCTTATTTATTTCCTTATTTTAATTAAATACAAAATTTTTATACTTTTTTTTTATTTAAAAGTGTTTTTGTTCATTTTCCCTAGCTCTAAAAATATATTAATTATTTCAGTATACTTAAGTTTTATACTCAACAATTACCAAAGCCAAAATTAAATGCTCTAATGCATCTTTTCCAAACACAGTCGTCTCTCACAAATTCTTCATTTTTAATAAGTCAAGTTTGAATTCTTTAACAGAAGGTAAATGTGACTTTTACTTCACTGTTTGGAATTTTGGAATACTATCAATATGAAATGTCTCCACATTATCAAATGTCAAAAAATGAACATTATATAATTAATGAGTTTGCTGAGCCATTTTTAAAATACTAGTAGAATAAATAAAACAAGGTTTGATTGAATATCACACGAGACATTTAAAAGATTTTCAAATAGGAATAATAAAGATAAAGATTTCAAATAAACATTTATAAGATTTTATAAGGGATAATAAATCTATATTGAATCAATTCATTTTATTTTCAATAAAGACCTTTGGTTTGCATTTAACTAGTTATCTCTTAATAACATTTATAATAAATATTTGTACAAAATTATAAAAAGTTTTTCTACATAAAATCTTACAAATGTAGATAAAATATTTACAGTTTTAATTACAGTAAACATCCAAAAGCCCATCACATAATTTGCTAGCTACACTAGCTACAAATTTGCCTTCCTGATGACTTATTATATAAAAAAAATTAATATTCTAAAAATATAAATAAGATACAATAATGGCATAAAATAAAATTTTAAAAATTCAATAAGAATTAACATCCAAGAAGAATCAGAACCTAACAGATTTTTCATTTCATCTAATAGTAATGATTTATGTAGATGCAAAAGCAGTGCACACATATATATGTATATATATTGCACTTTTAAGATACCTTCAAAGACTTAAATACAATAAATTATATGAAATTGGACTTACTTATAATTGAATTTTCGCATGAGGAGAAAATCATCATTTAAAAAAAAAATATACAAATGAATTACTTTCCAAATTACTTCACATACTTTAATTTTTAACTCAAAGTATGTAATAAGTTCTTTAAATTTTCCTAAATTAAAATAATGGGAACTAATTAACAAAAATACTCATGCAAAAATCTAAAAGGTTATTTTCACTACCTAGTTTAATACAGACAGTGACAGTGAACACATATATTCGGCCAAGAAGATGGACAATGTCCGAAAGCCAACAGAAGATGGTTTGCAGAAACCAATGAAGACAGATAATAGAAGGTATGATAATAAATACTCATGCCTAAGAGAAAGACAATTTCAATATAGATAAAAAATATGATTAAATGACATATTAGGCTGTTTAACTTGTCAATATAATAATAATATTAGTGAGAATTAATTCACATGGACAAGAAATCTAATAATTGGCACATTCCCCCCCCCCCCCACATTAAAAGCATTATATAAAATTAAATTTCAACTATTTTATTATTTTGGAAGTGGTTTATCACTTGAAAACATTAGTAAAATACTTATTAAGTTTATTGGAGCAAATACCAATACTTATAATACCTAGTACATAAATCTTATAAAAATATTCTAGGAAAATTCCCAAGAATCCACTGAAAGATATAACCACAACTATTATATTCATTCAAAAGAGAAATTAGAAAATTTAAATATGTATTAAAAACATATAGTTCTTCTAATAGATTTTTAATATTACAACATTATAATTTTAATTTTCGAAGCATAAAATGGCAAAAAGCCAATCATAATCGCTTCATTATTCTCACAGAATCAGTCTCCTAACTAAACATTATTGCAGCATACTTTGCCCCCTGCTTTTCCATAAAAATGTTATTGTATCTAAACAATTCACATAATTTGAAGATACAATTACTATTACTAATAACTAATAAACCTTAGAATTGAAAACAATTTATTCCATATCAATTTTAAATTTATTTAAGAAAAATTAGAAAAAATCCTCAGAAGGGCTTGGGAGGAATCTATCTTCCATGCTAGCATAACTAGAAAGAGAGAGGGTGAGAGGGAGAGAGAGAGAGAGAGGGAGAGAGAGAGAGAGAGAGAGGGAGAGAGAGAGAGAGAGAGAGAGAGAGAGAGTGAGGGAGGGATCTATCAATTTCTCTCTCTCCCCTCTCNNNGAGAGAGAGAGAGAGAGAGAGAGAGAGAGAGAGAGAGAGAGAGAGAACTAGGTTGAGTTCCACTGTGAGAAGTCCTTGTTGAAGACATAAAAGACTATGAGACTCTCAGGGGGCCTTTTTTTCAGAAAACGCTAATGGCATATAAATTGCTTCCTCCACATAGTAGATAGACCTAATGAGACAATTAAAAAAAATATACCATAAGAATGTTTGTTTATTGGTGGATTATGGGATTAAATGAAATACTTAAAAAAATGTTCCTAAAAGGAGTATCAGAAAATAAATATATTATACAAAAGTCTACCATACCCCTGTGTTAGATTGCTGTGTAAACTAAGCAAATTCTGTATTGGATGAATATTTTTAATTGAATTTTTTATATCGTTTAATCCTCCACAATTACAGAATGTATTCTACATCACCAAACAAATCTGTCTTAAATTTGTTGCATGAAAAATATCAGTGCTTCAGCAAAAAAACTTTTTTTGCACTCACATTTGACATTTAATGTAATGCCTCATTTCCATATGCCAGATATAACAAACTCAGCTTTTTATTTTACATTTAAAAGTGATATGCACAATTTCATAAAGAAAAACAATTTTGTATATAAGAAATGTAATAATAACAACAATTTTGTAATTGTTATAAACCATAAAATCAAAATTCAATATACTGAGGTAAACCCCTACAATAGAACTTTTATCACTAATCAAATTTGTGTTGAGTTTCATTACTTTAAACTAAATATTATGCCTGCTAAATTAAAAAATGTTTGTACTCACTTATATATACGTATGTAATCCCCTGCCCTTATTATTATGATTCATTCATTTAACAGCTATATGCCAAATACCAAGAGAAATTGAAAACTGTGGTCTGTAGAGCATTGACAGACACACATAATCACATATTAGATAAATATTAATTTTATTAAATGTAACTTTTTGGAGACTAGTTAATGGATCAGAGAAAATAAAATTCAAAAATCTGTCATGAGAGTAACCTCAATAGCTATAAATTATTTTTTTGTGGTATTTAATCCCACATAAATTTTACTAATTTTTAGTGCAAGGGAACAGAATAAATAAGGAAACAGAAGTTTCAGACAAACTGTCCCATACAGGACTCGAACCTGGATCTCCTGCTATCCGGGCTGGTGCATTTACCAATTATGCAACTGGGACCAGTCTGATAAGTTATTAAATTCCCCGCACTAGAGTCGAGAGTCTAAACTTCTCCTCAAAAGCTATATTTCTTCGGTACTGGTTTTAAAAGGATTTAAGGTCTAATTAGTACAGGTATGTTTTAATTCATTTTTTGAAGAGAGTTTTCATTAATGTAACATGAAGAAATAAGATTTTGTGCACTTACTTATGTTGTTTGTAATTTTAAAATTATTTGATTATTATTTTATAATATTAAACTTTGGACTCAAGCAGAGGTAAAATGTTAAACTACCGCAATTAGCAAATGATATTTATAGTATTATAACAAGATATGAGGACCAATTACACTCATGTTTACATGTGTACACTGTTTTTTGTGACTATGGCAAAAATAAATAAATTAGTTCAATAAACTTTTAATAATTAAGTTTATGTTTATGTTCTTAAATTTGATTTAATAATTTAAATAAAAATAATTTGATCTTGGATAAAAAAAAAAGAAAACATCTTTGCAAAAACATCTTTGCAATTATTGAGACCTAGTAACTATAAGTTGGCTTAAGATGTATAAATGAAAATAATTTCCATTCAATTATTTTGCTGCTTACTGTACTCAGAAATTCAATTATCATTTTCTGAATGAATGAAAAGAAGAGTGGAAAAGAGGACATAATATACACACAGTGTTTACTGGTTTTAAGAGGCAATTGTCTTTTTTATTATTATTAATCAGTTTAATTTTGATTTTTGCAATGAAAAAACTTAATTAGGAAGGATTGGTCGGGGATTGGGTTTTAGGATTTAAATCAATAAAAACTAATTTCTAAACAAAAAAGATTTTATTATTGCCTAAATTTCAGACCTTCTTGAGGGCAAAGGGGGTGTAATAGAGATTTGCCTGCTTTAATATAACGAAATCGTGACTACTCTTTATCCAGTAAGATAAAAGATGAGAACTTTAATTCTTTTATTAGCAAATTTACATGAACCCGGCTTCATATGAGCATTACTTGGATCCAAGGAGAATCTACCATCATCAATATGGTACAGATAGTACTGCTCAATGAAGACCAAGGATCAAGCATAAAACTTAACATAATTGTCAGTGAAAGCAAAACTGTGAAAATTTATTAATTTATATCAAATTTTTTTAATGAAGAGTATGTTTGTAAAATTTAGCTGAACAGCAAAAATGGACTATGTTAAACCGAGTATTTAACATTTTGTCCTTGACTCAATATCTTAAAGAGCAAATTTGATATTGTGCTACAACTATACAGACTACAATATATCAGTTAGACAAGTTATTTAATAAAAATAAATATTGGACCCTAGATGAAGATTAAATATATTTACAAGTAATATATAAACTATTAAATTGTTATTTTTCCCACAGCACACTTATATACAAATAACTATTCTTTAACATAACATTATTATGAAATATTTAATAAATCATTTAATGTGTAATTGTAAACAAAGAACAAAACAAAATATAAGTAAACTACAATTTTTAACGGGATTTTGTCAGGGCACAGTCTTCAGATAGTAGAGAAAGTAAAATTATCATCAAGGATCAGGAGTATTTACTTTCTATGCTAAAGTTTTGGCAAAGCAAGCAATTTGCTGCTGAAAACAAACAAAATTGGATTGAGCTAAGATGAATCATAAGAGCTAAATATAATTTAGGTAATCTGAATTGTTGTTTATTTTTATAGTGCGCATCGACTGCTGGTGGTCATTAGCACTTAACTTGAATTGTAATAATTGTTATCCTTTGTTTTTAAACAAACTAATAGTAATAATCCACTAAACAACTATAATAATAATAAATAATTAAACAATAATCTAATAGTAAGTATAAAAATCAATAAAATTAAAATAGTATATTCATTTAATAGTAAAATATCACTTATGTTGAGAACTATTACTAAATTTATCACAGACAAGTAAGATTTGTATATAGATCCATATATTTTGGTACAATTTGATGTACTTCAGATATTCAATTATCTTATTAAAATTTTTATTTTCTCGCAACATCTCCTGAATTGTTGTTATATAACTTACAATCATCCTGATAATGTCTTGTGGTAGTGACAGAGTTATTTCATTAGTTCTCCACTATAGTAACATAGGACAATAAACGACAAGCAAAAGAAAAATGGAAAAGGGATATTTAGGTGAAGCAGAAGAAAATAGGTAGAGTGAACTTAAAGAACTAAAAAGCTATTGCCTCCAAGAAAAATGAGTTAGTAAGCAAATAAAATGAGGTTTAGGGAGAATGTTTTAAGAATTTTGAAAATACTGGAATAATTGTATGTCATTTGATTATAGTATATAGCTATATTATATAGGATATTAACACCATAAGTAGCTCTTTTCTGAGGAAAGATGAACCTTTTCACCTTTCCATACTTAAGAATGGAGGCTAGAGAATTTGTCTAAGTTGTGAGATACCAGATGGAATGACATATTGGAAAAAAGCAAAAGTGCTAATGCCAAATTGTCAAGCCTGCAATAATGTTAATATATATAGTGTGAGAATGGTCGGGGGTTTCGGCCAGGAAGAAAAAAAAAAAAAAAAATATACACCACAATTTGGAGTAATATTTTTATTTGTGCCAACGTTTCGGCTTAGCTAGTAAGCCATCATCAGGGCTAAAAAGACAATACACACAGATAACAGTAATGTATAAAAATTGAAATATCTGTACAAAAAGAAAAAAAGAAAAAAGGATATGTAAGAATATTAACTATGGTTAGGAATAAAACATATTACAAAATGATTTTTGTAATATGTTTTATTCCTAACCATAGTTAATATTCTTACATATCCTTTTTTCTTTTTTTCTTTTTGTACAGATATTTCAATTTTTATACATTACTGTTATCTGTGTGTATTGTCTTTTTAGCCCTGATGATGGCTTACTAGCTAAGCCGAAACGTTGGCACAAATAAAAATATTACTCCAAATTGTGGGGTATATTTTTTTTTTCTTCCTGGCCGAAACCCCCGACCATTCTCACACGATATTCTAGACGGCCAACTAATCATCAACCATGTTAATATATATAATATGTTATTTTAGGTAATTTTTTGGACTCAAACCAGAATGCATGCAGATACAACTTGATGTGAATCCTATTAATGGTGGACAAGATAAGATTAAAAAATTGTCCTTTTATTCAAATGCTTTCACAACTCTTAAAACAAAATATAATAATAACCCCACCTTTATAATACAGGATACATCGTATTAGTATAGATTATCTTAGTTAAACTTAGCATTTAACAAATATTTAATTTAGTTGTGGTATTTTATCCCACGAAAATTTCAAACAACTATTGAGAGGGAATAGAAAATAAAAAACTATCTGTCCCAGCCAGGAATCGAACCTGGATCTCCTGCT
>KZ806881.1:22688-47285 GCA_000696205.2 Oncopeltus fasciatus
GATAAAATACCACAACTAAATTAAATATTTATAAAGAAAAAATTAAATAAATTAAATGACGAGAGTCGACAAAATGTATGACAATGTCAGCTTCCTTGAGTACAAGACGAAGTTCTCGCCTTTCTCGTAGAGTAGATTCTCGCTAGGTAGAGGGAATTGAATAAGACAACTAACAAGTCCTGGTAGTATAACTGGAAAGTACACCGGCCCGGACAGCAGGAGATCCAGGTTCGATTCCTGGCTGGGACAGATAGTTTTTTATCTTAGCATTTAACATTATATAAATCACACCTTAGTCTGTTTTGTATAATTTTTGGCTTTAAAGATGGTTTTAAATGTAAGTCAAATCTTTAGTCTTGTGAAATAAATATTCCTAATTTTTCAAGAGCGATGTATTTTTATAATACCTGAAGACCAATAAATCACTATAAGAATCATCACATGGTCAACTAAAATAGGTTCACCTATGTCTACTAAACTTTAATGATCCATTATTAGATGATTTTAATTGGGGTTCGGTCAAGGTCGATCCAAAAAAATACAAAAGGATACAAATGGAAATGTGAACTTAGGGCCAGGACGTCCTTTCTCATCTTCATTATAGGCAGTCCTGAAGATGGCTTACAATGCAAGCCGTTTCTGTTGGCAGATAATCTTTTAAAAAATGCACTTTTTTAAACTTGTATTTTTTTGGATCTACCTTGACCGAACCCCAACTAAAATCATCTAATAATAATATCTACGGTCAAAAAACTCTCCATTTGAACATTTAATGATCTATTATTGTCACAAAAAAAAACACAATATTATTTAAAACATTTATAGCACTGAGAGCTGAGAACAATCCAACACAAATTTAATCAATGCTATTCTATTCTAACTTTTGATAAACATACCTTGGTAACTAACCTAGAGCTTTAAAGAAATGAAATTTTATACATAATATATGAGAACAACAAATTATGTTCATAAAGGCTTCCACAGTCTCAAGAAATCTTCATAATATTTATTTATTATGAACTTATAATATATAACTTATTCCAGAGTTGACCGTGCAGAAAAGTTCATTTTTGCTAAGCACATAAATTGGATCATTCTAGTTTTAGTCCTGAATTAAACCATTACATGATGTGTGAAAGCTTGGCAAAAATTAACTTTTCAACATGGTCAAGCTTGGAAGAAGTATTTATTAACAACAAATTGTGACTATATCTGTCCTTATTTAATTTAATTTAATTTTCAATTGTTTCAAAGTTATGGGATAAATACCAAAATTTTTACATTTTTTTTTGTATTTACAAAACTTTACATTTATAATAAGAAAATGGTGTGAAATTATTTGTACAGCACATCAATGGGCAGTGAATTTAATTTAACATTGTAACATTACGTACAATAAATAGTCTTATGTTCATCATACACAGTAAAATTCTTGAATTTTGAGCTCATACCACATGATCATATACTTCTGGTACTCCCTAGAAATGTGTATTCAAACAATTAATCAAATACAGATTAAAACCTTGCACTTAAATTACATCCAATTTTTCTAAAACCCAAGTGCTTATTTACTTCATATATATATTTCAAGATAATACAAGAAGTAAGAAATAATTTACAAAAGGCTCATTTCCTGTAGTTAAGGAATGTTATTCGACACCATTTAGAACATAAATGGTTGAGGAAGCACATTTTGACACATCAAAATTTTTCTTAAAGGATGAAATATAAACTGTGGGTTTTATTATTAAAACCAAATGGTTTGTATTGTATGGAGAAGATTACAATCAAGTTTAAAATTTTCAATATATGGAAAGCATACCACTTGAAAATCATTTGTTAATGTAATTCTCACTCGGAGAATGACAAGATATAGTTCTCAATTTCTCTTAAAAGCCAAATTTATCATATTTTTTTATGGAGAGCAAAGAACCTGAGAGCAGGTCTTTATATATGTAGCTATCATTTTAGACTTAGATTATCATTGCCAAATTAAAACAGTGGCTAAGTTCTTGCTTTTCCCATGAAGATGACAAATCTTGGGGCTGATCTGAAGAACTTAAAATGAATTGCAGAGTAAACAGAATATATTTCATCTCTCATGAAAAAGGCTTACGCCCAGAACCTAAACATTAAAAGACTCATATATATTTTATATCTAAATACACCAGCAGTACATATACTTAATAGAAGAAGACTAGGCAAAAAATATTGCTTTACCTAAAGCACAGCTGGATCTCTTTTTCTATTAAATAATAGAAAGTACCACGTTAGATGAGATTTAAGTCTCTAATTGTCTGATAAAAAAAAAGAACACTACATTTAATCAATTAATATTGATTATAAATGTAATTAAAAGTGTTACTGTTTTTATATATGTTTTAGCAAATGACTAATCTCATTATGAGAAAGTAAAAGCTAAGGTTACCACTACTTAGAAGGGTTTAAATGGTTACTTTTATAAAATATAAAAACCAAGTTTAAAGAATGTTTAGCCAGTGTGGGGATAAAAAAGTATATTCTGCTGTTAAAATAAAAAAAGTATTTTTAACATCTAGAGAATAATATGAGTTTAAATCTAAATACGACATATGCTATTGTGATAGAAGAAAATATACCACCCAAATATTATATTATTCAAAATATAATTTTAAAAATACTTAATACTTTGACTTAATATATGACGTATTTTATACTAATAAAGGATAATATAATGGTAATGTAAGGAAATATAATTATCCTTTAAGTAGATTTTTCACAATTATCCTTTAAGTCGATTTTTCAATAAAATCAAAACTGCAACTTTCTACACTATACTATACTAAAGAGTAGTAAAAAACAGTTTGAATTTTAAATATTGAATTTTAAATATTTAAACCATTCAGAAGAACTATTAATTAAAATAAGTTATATTTTATTTTATTTTATACATTGTTATTAATGTAATATGGAATAAATTTACTGCACACTCTCAATATATGGATAATTTTTTCTCCTTTATATTAAAAGTGAAGTATGAAGAATTTATCTTCAATGACTTATGATGAAAATTTTTTGAAACATCAAAAATTGTTGATCTATGATACTATAAAATGAGAAGCACAGACATGAAATTTCAATTTTTTTCTACTTTAGTACCAATTTTCATCATATGGTACTCTTTCAATTTTTATAAAGACTATACAGCTCTTCTTCTCATGTTCATACTCATACTTTAAATTTCATTGCAATCCATTAAATTGTACAACCTGTAAACTGTACAATATATCTGTAAATACAGAATACATCCTTCTGAAATNCTAAATCCTATATATATATATATACAAAAAATATATATATATATAATATATATTTTTCACTTGCTAGATTAAAGGAAAGCCCATTTGACCCATAGATGAGGATATAGAACCCAATATCTGGAGAACCCATGGATGAGGATCTAGGCATAGCCAAAGGCCTCTCCGTAACAGACTTCATGAAACAATAGTAAACATAGTAAAAATTCTGAACTTGATAGATATTTTGTATTAATGACTCAAGAAATGATTCACCAAAGCGCAGGAAAAAAAACCTCACTCATTGGTCAATCTAACAGTTCCATAAGAAATCTTAGAATTCCTAACTTAGGTAATTGTTATACAAGTAAACAACATCACACTTACCTAAAAGGTAAGGATGTCATGAGTAGGCAATTTTTAATTATATATATACTCAACTGAGCTATGGTATTTCTTCTGATGAAACCTATGAGAGGTTACTGAGTATGACTAAATTAATTCCTTAAATAATACTTTACAAAAGAAATACCACCAGAGCAGTGAAAAGAAAATAAGCCTAATTACTATTTAATCATAGTTTTATCAATAATAAATTTATTTCAAATTAATATTTTCTATATAAGACCTTTAAGTCTCAAAGTTTCTGATTAGGATCAGTCATTCCTGAGTATCATAAATATTCACATTCAAATATTCATATTTTAATTAAAAACAATACAAAAACCATAATTTTTTCTCCTTTATATTAAAAGTGAAGTATGAAGAATTTATCTTCAATGACTTATGATGAAAATTTTTTGAAACATCAAAAATTGTTGATCTATGATACTATAAAATGAGAAGCACAGACATGAAATTTCAATTTTTTTCTACTTTAGTACCAATTTTCATCATATGGTACTCTTTCAATTTTTATAAAGACTATACAGCTCTTCTTCTCATGTTCATACTCATACTTTAAATTTCATTGCAATCCATTAAATTGTACAACCTGTAAACTGTACAATATATCTGTAAATACAGAATACATCCTTCTGTCGATCCAAAAAAATACAAAAGGATACAAATGGAAATGTGAACTTAGGGCCAGGACGTCCTTTCTCATCTTCATTATAGGCAGTCCTGAAGATGGCTTACAATGCAAGCCGTTTCTGTTGGCAGATAATCTTTTAAAAAATGCACTTTTTTAAACTTGTATTTTTTTGGATCTACCTTGACCGAACCCCAACTAAAATCATCTAATAATAATATCTACGGTCAAAAAACTCTCCATTTGAACATTTAATGATCTATTATTGTCACAAAAAAAAACACAATATTATTTAAAACATTTATAGCACTGAGAGCTGAGAACAATCCAACACAAATTTAATCAATGCTATTCTATTCTAACTTTTGATAAACATACCTTGGTAACTAACCTAGAGCTTTAAAGAAATGAAATTTTATACATAATATATGAGAACAACAAATTATGTTCATAAAGGCTTCCACAGTCTCAAGAAATCTTCATAATATTTATTTATTATGAACTTATAATATATAACTTATTCCAGAGTTGACCGTGCAGAAAAGTTCATTTTTGCTAAGCACATAAATTGGATCATTCTAGTTTTAGTCCTGAATTAAACCATTACATGATGTGTGAAAGCTTGGCAAAAATTAACTTTTCAACATGGTCAAGCTTGGAAGAAGTATTTATTAACAACAAATTGTGACTATATCTGTCCTTATTTAATTTAATTTAATTTTCAATTGTTTCAAAGTTATGGGATAAATACCAAAATTTTTACATTTTTTTTTGTATTTACAAAACTTTACATTTATAATAAGAAAATGGTGTGAAATTATTTGTACAGCACATCAATGGGCAGTGAATTTAATTTAACATTGTAACATTACGTACAATAAATAGTCTTATGTTCATCATACACAGTAAAATTCTTGAATTTTGAGCTCATACCACATGATCATATACTTCTGGTACTCCCTAGAAATGTGTATTCAAACAATTAATCAAATACAGATTAAAACCTTGCACTTAAATTACATCCAATTTTTCTAAAACCCAAGTGCTTATTTACTTCATATATATATTTCAAGATAATACAAGAAGTAAGAAATAATTTACAAAAGGCTCATTTCCTGTAGTTAAGGAATGTTATTCGACACCATTTAGAACATAAATGGTTGAGGAAGCACATTTTGACACATCAAAATTTTTCTTAAAGGATGAAATATAAACTGTGGGTTTTATTATTAAAACCAAATGGTTTGTATTGTATGGAGAAGATTACAATCAAGTTTAAAATTTTCAATATATGGAAAGCATACCACTTGAAAATCATTTGTTAATGTAATTCTCACTCGGAGAATGACAAGATATAGTTCTCAATTTCTCTTAAAAGCCAAATTTATCATATTTTTTTATGGAGAGCAAAGAACCTGAGAGCAGGTCTTTATATATGTAGCTATCATTTTAGACTTAGATTATCATTGCCAAATTAAAACAGTGGCTAAGTTCTTGCTTTTCCCATGAAGATGACAAATCTTGGGGCTGATCTGAAGAACTTAAAATGAATTGCAGAGTAAACAGAATATATTTCATCTCTCATGAAAAAGGCTTACGCCCAGAACCTAAACATTAAAAGACTCATATATATTTTATATCTAAATACACCAGCAGTACATATACTTAATAGAAGAAGACTAGGCAAAAAATATTGCTTTACCTAAAGCACAGNATATACTTCAGTTGACACCATGATAAAAAAAAACAAATTCAGACTCCAAGAAAAAAGACTAAAGTTTAGAATAAATGAATAATATTTACATTTTTCAGAACAAAATATGCATATTTAAATGAATAATATTCTCTGTTCATTAATGAATGAGCAAAAGCTTTCAAAATGAAAGTTATAAAATTAAATTAAACAAATAAAAATAAATACAATTCTAAACAACTTAATTGTTCTGAATTTATTTTCACTCGTTTCAAAAAAATAATAAATATTTTAAATTAATTTTTCTTTACACTTACTCAAACCTAAAATTAATTTAAAATGTTTTAATTACTTTCATGTTGTAATAAGTTTTGAACAGTTATAAATATGAATTTATAAATTATTATTATAGTAATGTTTAATGTTTCATTAGTAAATAACAACACAGAGAGATTATTATGCTGAGGTGTTCAAATATTTCTGAAAGATATAAAATTAAACTTACTTGCAGTTAAAATATTTAACACAACAACACTCTCTGAATTCCCTTGATAATGAAATTGTGACAAAATAGGTTACAATTGTAACAAGTTTATATTTATTTTAAGTTCAAGAAGTCTTTGGAAAAATAATAGAATCAAGAGAGTCCTCACTTCAAGACATAGCTAGGCTCTTAGGTACAACTTGACTCGATGCTACTGCCATTTCAAGGTTAAAGCACTCAAGAAGGGAAGCACCAACAGAACTCCGCCTTGTCATCATAGAGGCCACTAGGTTCCACTTGTTCAGTTTCAGGTCATATTGTTCCACTGAGTTAAGGGAAGAAGAGCCATCATTTCCACCGAGTGCAAAGAGTGACCCACCACAGTTAACTACTTCATGAGTAGATCTGAAACCAGTGCAAAAATATTCAGCCAAGCCAATTTACAAGTTATTTTTAAAAAGTTCAGAAGGTGATTGAAATCGACCCTTTAATATGCTTGTAAAATTTTATAAGGAAGAAGAAAACACCAGACTACAAATTTAGAGCCATAAACTTCACTTAAGTAGAATAATATTTTTAGAAGAAAAATTATTCCAATAATAATATTTACTATTATCAACTAAAAATTGAATTTCTGGATCTTATAGCTTGGTAATTATAGGGGATAATAAATATTTATTTTTCTTTCTTTCTTGTTTAGATTAATGTTTTATCTGAAGTTGATAAAAACTATAAAGTTATTTATTACTTACAGGTTAGTTCAGTAATATGTTATTTATGTAATTTAGATTTTTTTTTTCATTCTTTTGGTTTTTTATTTATTTTTAAATAATTAAACTATAAAAAATAATTTCACCAGTTATTACTGCTCCTGTATAGTTTGAAATTCATTTAGTCTACAAAATTCAAAAAATAATATTACTTTCCCAATTTGTGGGAACATCAAATAGTAATAAATTATTGTGGTTTCACAAAGCATATGTTTTTTAATTAATAAATCATTATTTATTACATTCTGTTATTAACTTCTAATTTGATCACATAGAGAAATATACAATAGAAAAAAAATTATAATAAAAAAAATTAAAAATAACAATAAAATAAATAAGTNATATTGAGACAGAAGAGCTTCTGCATTCCACTTTACGGAACGCACTGAGACATGTTGTCCAGAGTGACTGAATGTACTTAGATAAGCTTAGGATGGCTGCATAATATGTAGATCATGTTAAAGCTTCAAAAAAGTTAGTGAATTTGAATGCTGCAGTCCGTCGCGCAGATCTAAGCAGATTTCTTTTGTTTAAGATGGACATAAACGAGGAATTACATATTCTATATGTATTCTTTATATAAAGAAGACTCAGGTAACTATTCGATTATTGTAGTTTCATTAATGAATTTCTTCTTTAATAAGCGTTTATCGCAAAAATTATACAAAACATAAGCGTTAGAAAAATAAATTTTACTTATAAATTTGTGTAAAATATAATTTTCTAACATAAATATTAGTTTAGTTGTGGTTTATTATCCCACGTAAATTTTAAACAATTGCGAGGGAATAGCAAAAAAAAATTATTTGTCCCAGCCAGGACTCGAACCTTTTATTCTATTCCCTCGCATTATTTGTTTAAAATTTACGTCGGATAATAATCCACAACTAAATTAATATTTATAAATGAAAATTAAAAAAGTAAATAACGAGAGTCGATAAATAGCTATACAATGTTAGCTCCTTCGAGCGTAAGACGATGTATTCGTCTTTCTCGTGGGTTAGGCTCTCGCTAGTGTAGAGGGAATTTAATAAGTTATCTAGCTCGTCCCAGTGGTGTAATGGATCATACCGGCCGGAAAGTAGGAAATCCAGGTTCGAATCCTGCAGGGACAGATAGATTTTTGATTCTATTCCCTCGCATTAATTGTTTATAATTTTCTAACGCTTATGTTTTGTATCATTTTTGCGATGAACGCTTATTAAAGAAGAAATTCATTAATGAAACTAGGATGAATGAGAATTTAGTTACCTGAGTCTTCTTTTTTCGCTAATAATATGTGATTCCTTCTTTAAGTCCATCTTTACTATAAATTTTTTGTTAAATCAAATAAGAACGAAGATATTACGATAATAAATTTTGTTACCTTCTACAGGTACAGTTGGTACCTTTTCCTAATCCAATTTCAACCAACAAAAACATTTTTTTTCATTGCACCTTGTTAAAATTTACGCGGGATTAAAAACCACAAAAAAATTTATAAAATTTATAAATAAATAAGTGAACATCACTGTGCAGGGAGAAGGGGCCCATCAACCCCAGTCCTAATAAGTTTAGGCATTAAGGTACAGGAGGTCATAAGGCCATCTCCGTTTCAGTTGCCGGGGAGGATTGTATGGATTGGAGTCCAAGAGCAGGGATTGGGCATGCAGATTAGGATGAAATTGGAGTTTCCTATGAAAGAGCTAGCTTGAAGTGGTTGAAGATGAGATCTTGGACAAAAGGAATATTAAAATCGTAAAGTTGGACACAATAGCATTTATTTTAAATATGGAGCGTTTATTTTAAATTTACCTGTACAAATTTGGACTCATTTATTTTAATTCTTTATTTGCTGCACCACTGCTGAATAGCATCAATGTGGTTTTGTAAAATGTTGGAAGCGGTTTTGGAATCAGGACCTTTCCTCTTTAGGAGAGGATCACTTTTGTCATTTGTAAAGAGGGCTAAGAGAGTAATAGGATGAGTGGGGATGTCTGCAGTAAATGGGTTAAAAAAGATAGGTCCAAGCACACTGCTCTGTGGAACATTTGCTTTCACAGGGAAGTAATCGGAGTAATCTGATCCTTGATGGACCCTAAAGAAACGGTTAGAAAGGTAAGCTTTAAGGATTAGATAGATGGTGCTTGGAAATGTGAACTTGAGCTTATATAATAAACTAGCACGCCATTTTCAGTCAAATGCTTCAGTGATGTCTAAGAATGCACCAGGATAAAATTATTTTTGCTCGAGGGAAGAGAAATTGAAATCTACAACATGAAACACCTGCTGGACAGTAGAATGATGGGTTTGGCATAGTATATGTAGTTTAATTATTAAATGTATATTAGTGAACCTTATGATATCATCTAAGCAAGCTCAAACACAACTAATAAGTTTAAAAACTGCCTTATTCAAGGAAGCAAACCGTGCCAAATTCATGTGTTCACTGTCACTGTCTGTATTCAACTCGTACACATGTATTTGGCCACGAAGATGGACAATGTCCGAAAGCGCTCGCCAACAGAAGATGGTTTGCAGAAACCAATGAAGACGGATAATAGAAGGTATGATAGTTCTATATTCATTGGTAGTTATAACAACCCTTTAGATTATTTACCTGCAATGTTATTACTAAGTAGAAGGGAAGCTAGAATAAGGTTCTACTTTGCGAATTAAAGACTGAGTAAACTTGAATGGAGAATTTAAAACCAATAAACAAGAAGTATTAGTATATGAGCAAACCCATAATTCTTTATATATTATAATGGTTGCAAATCTGAAGCTGTATCGGGAAGTTGTTCAATCACTTGAACTTGGAAAACATCATTAAAACACATTAATTGACTCTGAGCATGCCTTGCTGTGGTCTTAAAATCCCTTAAGTGGTTCATTTCCATGTGCTAACAGCTGACCTACCCCCTCCCTTCCATTGCAACCATATCCCCTTGTTTATATTATTCTGATGGCCTCCAAATGAAAAGGAATATACAAAAGATCCCACTGTTCAATCACTAGGCATTTATTTAATTAGATAACAATGTAAGCCAAAATGTTAGCTTACAAAAATAAAATAATACACTTGATTCTGGTGGATTTTTTTTTCTTTTTGTCTCCTGGCTGAAACCCAGACCATTTCTGCAAGTTTCTTGACAGCAAAAAAATTATAAACTTATTTAAAAGGCGTGAATCATCAAAATTATAGCCTGTTTCATTAATAAATATTTAAATTTATATTTTGCACATGTTAACTAATATAAAAAACCATAACATTCACAACTGTGATATTGGCAGTTTAAATGAAAGAAGGANATTCTGGTGTATTATTTAAAAGTCAACAAAAGGAAGTAACTACTGGGTAGTGAGAAGATTTTGTTAAAGCCTCTACACAACACGGAAAAGATAAGGTACTTCCCCAAACTATAAACAATATCTGTACATGAAATAATAAGCCTTAAAAAGTGTGATGTATAAGTACCTTCGTGAGTGCATAGGAGCAATGGCTTCCCATGAATTGCGGCGAGTATCAAAGCGCTCACCACTTGCCATGCACATGGTCCCATCATTGCCTCCAACACAGTACAACATACCATCAACAGAGGCCACTCCACAGCTTGACCGACGAGAACTCATACTCGGCATTCCAGCCCACTTCCCTTCACGAGGGTCTAAACGCTCGACACTTGCTTGGTAGTTGGTTGAATCGTATCCTCCAAGGGCATAAATGCAATTTTCTGAAACATCACATAAATTTAAATAGTTAGTTTGATATTTAAGATCAGTGTTAAGAGATATAATTCCCTTGAATTACATACTTACTTGAATTTTGAAAAGGGGGTTAAGAAAAACGAATACTACAGAATTTCACTCAAAGCTTTGTATTGTAATAAACTTTCAAACAAATAGTTGGACTTTTTTATATTATTGTACTTGTTATCTAAATACATTAAGAAAACTACTCTGGTAACCTATTGTTACTCTCTTGGTTACCAATAACACTGAACAACAAAGTTTTTGTTTCGGGGTTGAAATTAGCTGATTTTAATGTATTTCCACGTGTTAAAACCGAAAATGACCATAAAAATTATATATTAGCTCTTGTTTTCAAGACATAGTATCATTCTATTATATATATATTGAGTTTTCAACAAATGAAATATTTCATCACCAACAGTTGGTACACATGTTTGTTTACATAACACCCCTCTCATCAGCTGTTCATAAGTAGTAAACATAACCTTTGCGAGTTTGTCAATTGTACGCACGTGGTTGCTATTGAAATTATCGTGTGAAGTTGATTTTTAAATTAATTTAAGTGCTGATCTGAAATGCCTCGAAAGTGTGTGAATTCTGTCGATAGCTTTTGCTATATATGTGGTGAAATAACATTTAAGGCTCAGAAACGTAAAATGTCACCTATCATTAAGACTGCCTATGAACATTATTTTGGTGTAAAAGTTGGGGACCAAGATAAATCATGGGCTCCTCATATATGTTGTAATTCTTGTTCCGTCATATTGCGAGAGTGGCTGAAAAATAACAAGCGGGCAATGGCTTTTGCAGTACCTATGGTTTGGCGTGAGCCTACCAATCATACAGACGACTGTTATTTCTGCTTAACTCCTCCCATTAAGCAAGGTTTATCTATGAAGAAAAGAGGAACGGTGAAATACCCTAATCTCCCATCTGCTCTTCGGCCTGTACCACACTCAGACAATTTGCCAGTCCCTTCTCCACCCCAAAACTATGAAATTTTAGAGGAAAGTGATGAAGTCTGTTTACAAGAAGCAACCCATCCTTCTACATCCTATGACCCTGATTTTGATGTAAGCGATAGGTCTAGTGATCCGCACAGAATTAGTCAAGCAGAGTTGAGTGACCTTATAAGAGATCTTGGCTTGTCTAAGGAAAAGGCTGAGCTGTTAGGGTCAAGACTACAACAGTGGAATCTTCTAAAACATGATGTGAAAATATCTCAGTACAGACAGCTCAGTACAGGATGCTCCAGAAGTGTTTTATAAAAGACAAGCTAAACGACAGCGATCTTACAATACATCGGATTGACTTAATTGAAATTTGGTGGTACAAACCTCTTTTATTTGTCAAAACACTAAGAATAATGTTTTTTTTTATCAATTTTGTACTTAAAATATTCTAAAAGAAACATAACAATATTGTTTTTTGTACTTTCACTTTTCACGTATAGTATAACTACTCTTTAAGATTAAGTGCTGTATATCTCAAAAACCAGAGCTAATAAAAATTTTTCAATGTTATTTTCATTTTTATCACAACAAAATTAGTTGAAATAGACTAATTTAGTGTAGGAAACATTCAAAAAATATTTTTTTGTTGTGCAGTGTAATCAATAGAACACTCAATCAATAGAACATTTCCCTCCACAAAAGTGCATTAACTCATGTCTTATGAAGCCTTCTTCAAGAGATTGAAGTGGGCAACAGTCGTCCTTCTATTTTCTTCCTCTTGTAGGCGGTAGGTTACATCTGATAAAACATCTTGTATATTGTATGTGACAGTCCAGTAATTCATGAATTTAGTACTTTTTTCTCTGATTTATTCCCGGTACAAAGCCAGATGCGATCGCCAATCAGGGGTTGGGATGATATCACACGCTGATTGTATGCATACTTTGATGCAACTGGGTGGACTTGTGGGAGGAGTTCTGCCCAATTCAGGCATGATACCTGTAGCTTCTTCCTTGTATCTGCTACATGTGAAATGAAGGAAACCTCTGTCCCCTAAGATGACTTCACAAGAGCTCGAGAAGCAAAAAGGCCTATGACCGTTTACCATTATTGCAGAAAATACATGATTTTCTTCATTATGGCTAATGATACAATTTTCTATGAAGTTCAAAATCTAAATAGATATTTATTTTATATATTCATTGGCAGATTTTAGTCACATTGACTAAAAACATTGTGTTACAAGAAGCTCTCCAAGCAATGAGTAAAAAGTTATGGCAAAGTGATAGAATGCCACAGGCTCTTAGCTGCTATTGCCTAGTGTATACTCGGCTTCCAGCTTTTCAGGAATCCATTCTTACTAAACATACCAAAATTTTTCTTTCTATATAATAGTTGGCTGGTGGAGGTTCTCAATCAAAGGTGGGTGAAATAATTGAGAAGTGGTAAGTAACCTCCACAGTTCACACATTTATTTTCAAAGCAGAACGCTTTCGAGGCTCATGCCTCATCCTCAGTGCTCTAAGTTGGTCGAAAGTGAACTCTCTCAAACCCCTGAGGAAATTCTACTAACCACTTCTCAATTATTTCACCCATCTTTGATTGAGAACCTCTACCAGCCAGCTATTATATAGAAAGAAAAAATAGTCAATGTAGTTTTAATAATGTTTTTAATCAGGGATCAGGTTTTAGGTTGGCCCCTACTTCTAAAACTGCAATTCTGAAAATTACAGAATTTTTTTTTTCTTGAACAATTGTCATAATAAAATAAGCTATTTTTTGTTCTTTTTAAGTAATAATTACCACATTGAGAGACCTAAAATCATATTTAGTACTTCAGGTAAACTTCTCTCATATAACCCAATTTGCTAGTTCACAGATTAGTATTAAGCACATTTCCCATAAAGGAAAGGGATTGGTACCGTGAGAACTTTCGAAAAAAAAAATTGTAAGTTTTCACTGGTCCTGCAATAGGAAGCTTAATGTGGTCAGTCGAAAATTTAATAGATATACACACACATACAAAAGATGTTCAAGATAAACTTTATCAGATGCTTTTCCTGGTAATTTAATAAAAAACAGGATAAGTTGTAGGTCTACATCTATAGTTTCACCATAGAGCATTATTTTTTTAATTTTGACAAACCCTAAACGGTTAATATGTGTCCAAATGTTGTGGTCTGCATATGACATCTATTTTTTATTAGGTTCTTTTAAAACCCTTACAAAATCATAAAAGAACCAGCAAACAACAATTAGATATTTTTGAAATTAAAGGATTTTGTCATTGAAAATCAGATATACACATTATTATAAATTTCCAGGGGACATGAATTTAAAAAAATGGCCATTATATGCATGAGTCAGCTAGGTTCTCATGGCTAGAGAACCTAGCTGACTCGTATAAAATGTTGTGACACAATTCCCAAATAAGGATATTCATAAGATCAATTGGCTATCTCCAGATGGGTTATAAATTAATCAAATTGACCACGTATTCATTACTTCTAGGAACAGATCTAATTTACTTGATATCCATTCATATCGTGATGCTAATATGGACTCTGATCACTTCCTTGTAATGGAAATATGTGGGGTCAGATATCCCAGGTAAAGAATACCTTCACTTATCACATAAATAAATATGAAGTGTTAAAATACGAAGTGGAAGATGTCCGAGTGAGATTTGAGAAGGGTATTAATGAGGATCTGAGAGCTATGGAATATAATGAAAAGTCAGGCAATGATTTATGGTGGTTAAAGATTAAAGTAATCATTAAGAAAATAACATGGATGATATTCTCAAACAGAATGAAAAGGAAATGGTTTGATGAAGATTGTACCAAAGCTACGAGATATAAATGTGAGGTCTAGTAAACACACACTCATAGGTCTGTTGAAGAATATCATGAGTGCCAGAAAAGCACCTCCATCAGCATCAAAAAAGGCTCTGGCAAAATAAAGAGCTGGGAGTGGTACAGATACTGAGAAATGAGAATGACTTCTAGAAATTTTACCAAAAGGTGAATCTGGGTAAGAAGCTGTAAGTTAAAACTAGACTAAAGTATACAAGGCAGAGATTGACACTGCAGACAAATAAGGAGGTGTTGGACAAATCACTGAATCATTTTCAAAGTCAAAGTGCAATAAATGAACTTCTTATTCAGTAGTTGAAATATCTTTTTCAATGCCCTTTGTCCAGTACACTTGAAGTATGATCCTTTGAGATGCTATAACTATCGTGAAATCTCCCTATTGCCTGTTTCATATAAAATATTGTCCACTATGTAATTTTGGTGCCTCCTATACTATGCCAAAAGAATCATCGGCTTCTACCAGTGTAGATTCCAGAAAATGAGCTGTTAATCAAAAAAGGAAAATCAACTGTTAACCAAGTATTCACTTTATGGTAGATTTTGGAAAAGGGTCATGGTTTATAATTAAGATGCACCATCACTTTGTACATTTTGAAAACACATATGACACAAAATAGGAAAAACTTTGCATATCAATGTCTAAACTTGGATTTCCAAGGAATCTCATTATGATATGCTAAGCACAAAGCAGCCATGGAATGTGTCGAATGCTAGGGGCGTTTACAGTCAGGCTTGACTGAATCTCTGCTTGCTGTTTGCATATCATTCCTGCTGTTCAATATCATGGGGTGGCCCATGATGCTAGAAGCCTGCTGAGAGTACGGAACTGGAAGACAGTTGTATTGTATAGAGAGCCCTCTTAGCAATGGAATAGCAAATAGACTATCTATACTTTTTTTTTTAAGATTCCACTTTTATTCTTTCTGTTTAATATATTTGTTATTCACTTGTTAAATTGTCTTTTAAAAATAAAACTACTGAATCAGTATATATAGAAAATGAGGGGAATTCTCCCCCCCCCCCAAATATCCACAGCAAGTCTAGCACTAGTGTCAACTTTGGCATCCTTGAGGTAAGGTCTTTGTCTCAAAATTATTCAGTTGTTCTTCATATTCAGAAGATATTTCAATTAATGTTTTCAGACAGGTTTTCATAGGAGAAGTAATCCAAAGTTGTATACTGAAAATAACCTTAGTGTCACAGTGTGTATGGGAAAGTCTTAAAGTGCCATTAGCTACTGACATTAGCTCACTTTATCCATTTATTATTAACAAAATTGTTGTTACATAACTTACCAACCACTGCTACACGGCAGTACCTCCTTCTAGTGTTCATCGCAGGACAGGAACTCCAGACACCTGTCAGTGGGTCATAGCGTTCAAGGCTACTGAGGCAAGAGGCTCCATCATAACCACCACAGGCATAGACCAATCCATCAAAGCTGCAGATACCTTGCATAGACAAACAAGCTTCAACATAAAGTTAATCTGAAAAAAGGTTATTGAACTATTGCACTGAGACTCTGTAATCAAACCTAAACAGCTTCGTTTGGTCCCCATTGAGGTAATGCTGGCCCAAGAGTTAGTCTGAGGATTGTAGGACTCTGCACTTGCCAAATCTGAAGCACCATCATATCTATATATAAAAAAAAAAAGCCATTCACAAGCAAAAGCTTAATTTGAAACTAAAAAGTTTCAATCGTTATTATGTTAATAAAACATAAATTTTCCTCTATAAGAAGCTGATTTTTAAATATTGAGTATTTAATATCTGATTAATATTACCTAAAAAGAAGCAGTTATACATTTTCATGGTTTTTTTATTTAAATGAATGATGAATTTTTCTTCCTAAAACTTTTTAGTCATTCAGAGATAAAATAAATATTTTCATAAATAACAATTGTTTTAAGGGTTATTATTATTATTATTGAAGAGGAAAATTCTATGAAATAAAATTTAAAAACTCCTTACTTATTTATTACAGTGGATATCCTGAAAATCAATTCAAGTTTAGCACTTTACATTTCACAATTTAGGATAAGCAAAACTATGTTTTGACTGATATAAAAGTACCTTATACAAAGGGTACTAAAAAAGCTTTGAATTATGACAACAGAAAGACTCAGAAGGCTGCAATTTACTGCATGTAATAACATATCTATGCCTGCATAGTAGTCACCAGCATGTCTCTGGGCTCAGGTGTTTATTGTTAGTGACAAATCAAAGTGCTTACTATGTTATTGCGGTCACACAGTGAAGGCCAGTTTTGATGATATTCTGATTGTTTGGTTCAATGATTGTGCCTAATTCCATTTGGAGAATAAAGAAGTGTATTAAATGTGATGGAAATTACTTTGAGAAATTTAATAAATAAAGCTGTATTACATAACTTTTGTAGCACCCTTTGAATATTCTTTTTCATCTGTTTTTTTTTAGGCTCTTACCCTCCTACAACATAAAGCATACGACCAAGGCCTGTCACCCCACTCCGGCTCCTCTTGTAGATCATAGGAGCAATGGGGAACCATCTATCAGTCCGAGGATTGTATACTTCACATTCACTATGAATTGCAAACAAGCTTCCTCCTCCTACAAATGTAATGACTAACATTAGTTAACTTTTTAGATTAACATTAAAAGTCTTTTAAAGTAGTGATAATGAATTATATGTAAGTATTAGATAGATATTAATTATAATTATAAGTATAATAGTTATTAATTATATGAGTTGTATAAAAGGACTTCTATTAAAGTTTTTTACTTATAGAACACATACACTCCATATCTCACACAGATATATGTGTAATTAATAGTGTTTATTAGAATAGTGTTAAAATTTAATTATAACTAGTGTCATAAAAGGTGACTGACAATATTTGTGTTTCATACATTTTGTTTTACAGTTAAAATTTGCTACTTCTTAACCCTTAAATTTAAATAAATTATTATTAGAATGAGAATTTAAAATCATCTCTTGGAAGCAAAAATTATGGAAATATGGCAAAAACTAAGAGAAAAAAAGTGTCCAGTTTTTAAAACGTCACAAACTCTGAGTTAGATAACTGTAGTTGTGTAGACATTATTGTTCTTTAAATATTTTAACCATTAATTTAACATCTTTGATATGTTCTGAACTTACTCATAATTAAGTACCTTCCAGAGACATGCACAACCTACATGTAAAATTTTACAAGAATCTGTTCAATTTCATTTTGATATACAAAGTTTAGTTTTATTGTAGAAGGTTAGCTATGAATAAAATAAAATAATTAGCATAAAGTAAATACTTTTTCTGAGACTTGCACACTGTCCAATACAAACCATCTCTTTTCAGGATAAATCAAAGGTGATATCTGATGAATATGGATATCAATATTTGATGGACATTGATATCTATAACTGATGTGGAACCACAGGTCATTAGATTAACATTAGGCTATTTAGCAATTATAGATATTCAACCCTCACAGGGGGTTCATCAAACTCTTAAGAATTTCTTAAGAAATTATAAACCTTGTTGGAATGAGTCTAAAAACTCAAATTTTATAAAAATTGATTCAGCTTGTTACCAAAAACTTTGCATTCAGTGTTTAGACATTTATTTTTAATTCAATTTAAAAATTATGTGTTTCTTTAAACATAAAATATCAAATTTTGAGGAGGGTTAAAATTTTAATTTCAATTAAAATTTTTATTTTGAAATTTATAATTTTTCAATTTATTTTTATTTTTTTACAATTTTTTATTAGGAAAATATCAAACTATTTATTTAAATTAAATACATTAGTATCTAAACATGTTTACTGAAATGTATTAATATTGAGAAATCTAATTCAATAAGAAGTTCAGTTCTCTATTATGCCACAAGGCAAGTAGTGTATCTTTCAGATTCTTGATGCTGTGAAGGAAGCCTGAAATTTAATATGTAAGAGTGTTTTTATCTTTACCCTTCCAGATTTGTAAATACATTAGAAGAAATTGCCTTTATATGTTTGCAAGATCTGACTCTTGATGTTATTTCAACAATAAACAAATAAAATAAAATGTTAAAGTTAAATTGGGTAGTGATGGAAAGGTCAGATTAAAAATGGTTTTAGTAATAACTTCTACCCTATAATAATAATAATAATTAATGATAATAACTACTTGGCTATTTTAACCCAGCCTTAACAGACACCTACCAATGGTATGCAGTCAATATTGCTATGACCAAAGTATAAATAATTAAATAAATCATTAAGGTATAAAATCAAAAGTAATATTCTTTCTCCCTCCCTAACATTATTAAAACCATGTTTCAAAAATTAAATTGCAAAAATAGTTGTATTGAAAACTTTTCAATAACGTATATAAAAAATTCCTTAAAATAAGTTAATCTTTTACATTTTTACAATATAACATTTTTTTTTATTTGGCCTTTAGAAAACTAGCTTATTTTTTTTCTAATTCTCCTACCAAGAAAACAGGCTGTACTGATGGGACTTCCAAAAAAAGAGTGAGCAAAAGTTAAAATTATGTGGACACATTGTCACTATTAATTTAATAATGATAATACATTTTACATAATTTATAAGTTTATTAATCTCATACCAATAGCAAAGACATAATCCTCAATGCCCTCAGGGCGCCTGTGTGAAGTGCGCTTGCTAATGAGGAGAGAACGTTGCTCAGGTAGTAGATGGTATTTCATAGCTTCCAGTAGTAATTCTTTACACTCGGCACTGTCCCTGACAAGTACCTCTGTGTCCACAGTTGACATAAGGAAATCTCGTGACATCAGGGGTAACCGCACATGGCTTAACAGCTGGAAGAATAGTTTTCTTTAAACAATGAAATATTTATACAAGCTAACAAGTAAAAAATCATATACAACTGAAGATTTGCCAGATTTTTATGTGGTTACCATATTTGTTTTTTAACAATGAAAACATCTAATAATATTCCACTAAAATTTTGTGGTCCATACGTTGATTCTATGTGTTTAATAAATAACATTAAGTCAATCATTCATTCACTGTATGCCAGCTATAATATATTTATAACTAAATAATTTGGGATCATAATTGAAATTTAAACTTTTAAATAGGTTTTCACTCACTCACTCAAACAGTATGACAACTCATTAAATGATTCTGGGCTCCTCAAACAGCTTCCAGCTGATTAATCAGTGAAGTATTGCTGCCCTTCATCTCTGAACACCAAGTAGAGTCCTTAAATGTTTACCATCATTCACCAATTTGAGGTTTAGAGTGGCCTCTCAGTCAGGTTTCAAAAGGATCATCATTGAGAAGTTTTTTTGAGATCTCATAAGACTGGGTAAAATGGCATGCCCAGCATAGCCTATTACAGAGATAGTGGCAGAGAGGTCAGATTAAGACTCGTTCACGTAGGCTTCGTCGGTCGTCAGATGTATTTACCATTTCATCTTCCGGGTTGGACCGAGTCAAATTGTTCTTATTTGCCGAGCTTTCGCACATCATGTAATGGCTTCTTCAGGGCTGAAAAGAGAATGAGAGTTGTAAAGAGAGATTTTTAATTGTAGTCACCATCTGGAAATAAAAAAATCTCTCTTTACAACTCTCATTCTCTTTTCAGCCCTGAAGAAGCCATTACATGATGTGCGAAAGCTCGGCAAATAAGAACAATTTGACTCGGTCCAACCCGGAAGATGAAATGGTAAATACAGATTAAGACTCATTAAGCAAGAAGAATAATTGCTCACTTTCTTCTCCTGGTTGAACCATTTTTCAATATTCTTAGAGCCATAAATGTGTCTAAGAATATTTCTCTCAAATATGAGATCACTTATATCATCATAGGACATTGAGAAGGCCCATATTTCTGCTGTATAAATAATTCTTGTTTTTACTATTACGTTAATTCCCAGAGAACATGCTGATGCTATTCACTTCTTTACCAGTTTGTATTAACCAATGATCCCATGTACACAAACTAATCAAATCATTGAATGATAAAAACTGTATAAATCAGTTTTATGTTTAAAAAATGTTTTCATTTAAGAATTTTTGCTATTCACAAATTTTCATGAAATAAACATAAAACCACTGGACAGAATAGCACCAGAAACTGTTCAAGCAAAAGTTATCCTAATAAAAAAATTGCTTTTTATACATTCCTTTTTTACTATGTGTTCTTATTTGAAGAGAAAATAAAAATTTGTCAACTCTAGTAAAAAATCATACTTCATCAATGTTTTGAATGACAAAAAAAAATAACCAGACTATTACCGTTAAATATTTAATTTTAAATTTATACATATTTAGTTTGTATCTCCTTCAATATACATCTCTTCCTCTATCCTTACAGTGCTCCATGCAAATTTTCCAATGATCGAAACAGTGCTTGAAGTCTTGTTTTGTGAGCTCCTGCATGACGAGAGCCACTTTTTCTTTGATAGCTTCAATGGACTGAAATTTTGTTTCTTTTAATGCATATTTGACCTAGGAGAATAGATAACAGTTACATGGTGCCAGGATAGGTGAATAAGGAGGATGGTCTAAAACTCGGATGCTGTAGTGGGCTAGAAACTTCCTTGGCCTGGCAATTTCTCTTTCTGAGGTTTCAATGTTGTTGATGTGGCAGGGTGCTTGCTGCTATTTTCTCTTCAATATATTTTGAGCGCATTAATAAGCAAAGAAATCTTCAAGCCGTAGCAATCAGAATAAAATCTAAAATAAATTTTTCAATATGTAATATAATGAAATAATGCCCTTCCCCAGACAGAAATATAAACAGGAGTGACATACAAAATACCAAACCCAATAATTTTCATTTTTACTTTTCTGTCAGGGATGTTATTGCTCATAACAGTATTTGGGGTCTTCATCGAATTCTAGAGGTCATATAATAGAAAATATTTTCGATTATAATGGAATTACTCAACTAAATATAGATGAGCCTTCATATTTAAGTTCCAGTAATGGTACTCAGCCATAGATATATATTCTCTTCCACCTCAATATACAGTTTGATGATATGGTTCTCACAAATAGATCTACATGGAAGTGATTATTACCCAATCAAAATAAATATTACTGAACGACAACACAAGAACCTAGGGCACAAAAAATTGATTATAGACCCAGCTGACTGGACCAAATTCAAATAAATTGCCACACTACCAACAGACCAATCTGAATCCATTGATGAAAAAATCGGAAATAATTTTCAACAAACTTAATAATAAAGCCGCTAATCTAGCTATACCTCAAGCATCAGAAAACCCTAAGTGAACATGTGTTCCACGCCAAGTCAGGAGTAACAGAAGAAAGGCCTTGAGACAATTTAAAAACAATATTTAAAAACAACACAAAACACTCAATAGAACATAAATGACAACTGAGAATATTTGATCAATGCATAACCAGTCCTAGCAAAAATATATAGAAATTAATAATAAAAACACACCTACAAAAACTGTTTGGAGCACCATAAAAAATATAGATGGAAAATGCACTTATTCACAATATATTATAAACTGCAACAGAACACTCACTGATGAACCTGTAAAAATATCAGAAGAAGAATTCGCCATATACTACAATAAAATTTTCAATGCTAGTTATGATGAAAACCAACCGAAAACAACACACAGAAAGAGAAAACATAGATTTCAATAGGAACAATGACAAGAACAATAGACCTTTTACTGATAGAGAATTGGCATCCTTTATAAAAAATCTAAAAGGCTCATCACCTGGTCCCGATAATTCATTATGCCATGATCAGTAACCTACCCTCAGAAACAAGGAACTGTTTGCTATGGTTATAGAACAGTTTGGATTTCAGGACAATTCCCGAGTAAATGTCAACTAGCAGAAATAGGAGCTATCTACAAAACTGGAAAAGATAAGTGCCTAACTAAAACTTTGTCTGGTACCGCATACAAAGTTAACCGTTCATAGTTGTAAGTGCAAAGTTTAGGAGCGAATGATCATTAAGAGATTAGTCTGGCTGCTTGAAAAAAGTAATGCAATATCTATAGACAAAGTGGATATTGCAAAGGGAGATCAACTAATGACCACTTGGCATATAGAAGCAGAATTGTGGTATACATTTATAAGAAAAAACAAGCTGTAGGAGTTTCTTCGACACTGAGGCCACTTTTGACAGCATCTGGTGATAAAAATAAAAAATGCTGGCAGGCTATGAGAGACAAAAGTCTTCTTAGCAAACCAAAGAAGCTGAAAAAAGATACCAGCAGATCATGGAAGGCCTCTGAACGAGACAAAAAGTGGTAATTGCATACCTCAGGATCGGTCATACTCTAATCACTCTTGGATACTTAATAAATAAAGAAGCACAATCACAGCACAGACATTGACAAGACTCTCTCACACTAGAACTTATCTTCTCTCGATGTACCGAATATCGACTAGCACAACAAAAATATAAGATTCCTCCTGATATATCCAAAGCGCTTGAGAACTACCCTAGATTAGGTAATTGCTTTTTTGAAGAAAATATAAATGTTTAATATAATTTAGTAACCTGTGAATATGTCCCCATTATTTATTGGTAGGGGAGTCCTCGGCTGGTCAAATCAAGAGCACAACCTCAGCCCCAGGCCTGGTAGCCAGCTCAGGAGGCAGTGCGGGCACCTTTAGTTTTAGTTTGGCCAATGACACCATTTATAGCACAAAATGGAGAATTAGCAAAATATAAGAGAGAGCTTCAGTTTCTGATTTTGGCTTTAAAGGGAAGTAATTGAACTTGTTGAGAAATCATCATGATCATCATTAATATTACATGGAAATGATGTAATTTAAACTTAAAAGGGAAAGAACTTTAAAAAAATAAATTTATTTTATAAAGGTAGTAGAAGGCTGATGTGTTCATCATTATTGCATTATTATGTAAGATGATCATAAATTTCTTACCAGGATTTATGTTTGCTATTAAACTTCATAACCTTTGCCTTAAAAAACCCAGGCTTAAAGTAAGCATTTTCACATATTTGAAAAATAATATTGTTTTAATAATCCTTCAATAAGAACAAAATAATATACGTTAAAGCCTTTCTATCATACTAGAAAATTTGAAATAAAACTAATCTAAATAGCACATGCTGAGGGCTAAGCCCAAATGATCTAAAGTATGACTGATACTAGTTCATGATATATGCAACTGCAAACTAAAATGAATGAGGGCTACAGCTTTAGGCCTAGCTAGGTTCAATTTTAAATTTGCTAAGAAATTAATAAAATTAAGCTATATATGGACTTCTTGCATTTTAATTGCATAGAAATTTAGTCCAATTTCTGATTCTTTGATAATAAAAAGAAAGTATGAGGTTGTCTTATTTTATTTTTTTAACAACCCTCCGGAGGCTGTTGGTTTTCAATAAAATTTAACTTTCTAAATAGGCTGGAGATTTTATTTTATTTTTCAGAACGATCATAACATTTACAATTATTTTAAAGAATGCTTGATAGATTATTTAGTAAGGTAAGTACGCAGTTAACTTGTAGGTGTTAAAAAAAAAAAATAATTAATTTTTTATCAGAGTGAAATTAGCTAATAATTTTGTTTTCAGTACAGGTTATTTTACTGAAATAATAATTATTATGTTATTTTACTAATAAGGTTACATGTAGATTGGAAATTTGTTTAAGAATAGACAATCTAAAAAAATGTCTGAAAGCAAAGGATACATTTTCTCTATTAAAGGCATAAATATTTTAATTCTTTCAATTCTATAGATTCTTTATAATAATAAAATGATAAATCTAGAGGTCATATAATAGAAAACATTTTCGAT
>KZ806881.1:47374-61770 GCA_000696205.2 Oncopeltus fasciatus
AAAATTAAAATGTGCTGTAAATCTTCACTACACTGCATATTATATATATATATATATACATAAAGTGGCATTAAAATAATTTTAATAGCAAATATTGCAATGTATTTTGACTACTACATATCCTTCTGAAATCTACAAGTAAAAAACATGTTTCATAAATTATAATTCAAGCAACAAGGGCCACCAGTAAATCTAAATTAGTTCAAAACTATTAAAAAAATGAAAGAAGGGGCTGATACTTTACATTTAAAGAAGATGTGAGGTCTAAAAGATTTTTACTTTTACCAAAAGAATTTCATAAATCCTTGAGGGCTTTACTCATAACTGAAATATAAAAGTTTTACACATCTACATTACTCATACAATAGAAGTCATACTAATGAAGTGTCATGGATTTTACAAACCCATAAAAAAAAATAATATCTTATAAACAATCAGAAATATAAAACTTCCTCATAAATAAAAGTATACAGACTGATACAGAGGGCAAAACAAATGTGATAAACATCATAAAGTCCTAAAAAGTTTGTAACCAAGAGATTAGTAATTTCCCACATTTCATTGAAGATAAATAAATAAATAAATACATACATATATATATATATATTTATACTTAAAGTATGTAAAAAAAAAAATTTGGCTTCAACCTTTAACCAAATCATGTTTACAAATCAGAGAGAACAGAGAGCATAAAATGTATGACTACTACTGTTTGCTACAGACTGGCCAGAAGGGTTGAGTGGGGGAAGTGCTCACTCATCATAATTGCATTCTTAAATTTCTTCCTTAATATGCATTTTTCATTAAAAAAATTTATATATTATAAATGTTAGATAATTTCATTTTTTACCTATGTATTATAGTACTTTTTGTAACAATATTACAAAAAAGATATTAGGATTTAAAATTTTGGTTTTTCTCTAAACCCTCCCCCCTCCCCTTCACTCATCTTTTATTCAACAATGAATTATATCATGGGTTTACAACGAATACTCTTAATATAAAAATTGCTAGAAAAATCTTTTAAAAATAAGAAGGCCAGCCAACAATGGCGATTATATTCTTAAATATCTCTCTTAATATGCTTGTTTTTTTTCCTTCTGATTGTTAAGGAATGTTATAAAATTAAATTTCACTTTTGATGAATACTGAATTATGTTTCATTATTTTTTTTTTAAATTATACGTGCATATTTAAATTGTACATGCATAATTTTTTAAGCTAAAAATAAATTGGTAATTTGGTTAAAGGCTGAATCTGAATTAGTTTTGCATACTTAAAGAATAAGAAGGCCCTTAACACTTGTAATTACTTTAGTAGTAAGCATTTTTTTTTTTTAAAGTTACTAAATATAAATAANAACAAAGATATTAAGAGGTAAGGATTATTAGGAATTCAGTCTTGGGAACTAAAGAATTCCTGACAATCTTCTCCTTCTAAAACTCGGTGGTCAACAAGTTACCTCCAAAAACAAAGATATTAGAATTTTCAATTTTAGTTTCCCTCTAAACCCTAATTAATTTTAAAATAATTTATATTGAATTAATTAACTAAATAAACCACATTGATGAACTAGATAGCTGGTAAAAACCTAGATGGGATGCTAAGTCCAAGATTCAAATAACAGTATACATTTAAGGTGATTTAGGTGATAATTTATTTTGGTCAGAATTATTAATATATAATTAATAGAAAAAATGTTAAAGGAGTTTAAAACATAATTATTGCTCATTAAATATTAATAGACCAGGAAGTATAATATTTCTTTTGATATTATTTTATTGTAAAAGATTATCCTTAAGTAGAAGATACAGATATTGGATGAAATAAATGTTTTCACTTAACATACCTTAGCAATAAATTGAACTCGGTCAGCTATACAGTGCTTTACCCAATTCAAGACAGCCAAAAACACCTTCTCTTCAGAGGCAATATTTAGTTGGTTGTTTGAAATAAGCTCTTCTACCTAGTGGAAAGGTAACAAGCAATAAAAACTCAATCATGCAGTTAAGTTAAAAATTAACTGAACTGCATGATTGAATTAATTAATTTAATTAAGTTAAAAAATTTACAAACTAAAATTCTTTGTTATTATTATCATTTACAAAAAGTTTTCTAGTGTCAATTATAAATTAAATAAAAATGGTATTGGAAAAGAAGCCACAGTGTAATAATAGTTGCAACCAAACAAAAAAATAACAAAAAAAAAAATATATAAAAGTAGTAACCAGTAAGTAATATGTTTCATAAATAAACAATACACAAAAACTATCTTAATATAATTAAAATATGATATGCAGCCTTAACATAATGAAGAAATGCTCGTTTGTTCATAGACTATAACTAAATTGTTTTTTATTTTTATTTTATAAAACAAAAGTAAAAGTATTAAAAGTAATCTTAAATCTCAAAAGCAATAGTGAAATAAATAAATATATTCATTAATGTGAGTTGATTTACAAAATAAAGTTCTCTGTGATGAGTCATGACAATAAGTTAACTTGGTTTTAAAATATAAAACTGGATATATTATTTGCTATGTCTATATCCCACATACATTATGATTTCAAATTTTCAAAAATATTTAGCTAGAGTTACTTCCAAGGAATCACATAACATATAACAATCAAGATTCAGTTAAATTTTTTTTTTTTTTTTTAAATATTTCTAATAAGAGCTGTAAATGGCCTGAAACAGAATGGAAGGTGCAGGAACAGCCACTTAGAAGAGCTGCTTAAGAAAAGCTTACTCTTGCATCTACTTCATTACTAGAAAATTAATATTAATACTCATGCGTTCTCTCACCATGCTAATAGCCAAAAATTACCCAACCACTTTTAATCAAGCTTCTCTCCTGGCTTCTGAGCCTTTCCTATTTAAAGGCTGATTTTAGGAATTTAATACAATTTATCCCACCTCAATAAATGATAGGACATAGATAACATTTCTACAGCCCATTCCAATATTTTCCGAATAACTCAAAGGAAAAACTCTTGTTACCAAAACTCTGGTAACAGTTCTTTTCAGTTTACTGAGAGAGAGGTACTTGTTTTAATTCATTCTCTTACCTGGTCTTAATCCCTTTTCTTTGATCTGTGGTATTCTATGACCTACCCCACTCTACTTCCTGTTTTGGTTTAAACTCCTGTCATCTTACCATAGATGTGGCAGAAATCACCTGCCACAGAGATACTTCCTTCATATATCACTATAGGCACTTATCTATAATTATTGTTAGCTTGTAATATGTATTATATATTACAAGCTAACTATAATACAATATATATTATATTTTTTGCATATAGTTATAATTATTGCAATGTTTAGTTTTACCATAATTTTTCAAATTTTTTCTTTGCATTTATCTTACTTTTATGTATAAAAAATAAATAAATTTTTCTGTATTCTTACATTTAAAGTTCCATTCTCATAATTTATGGACTTAGTCACATATATCTTAATAAAACAATTATAACGCCATTCCGTCTTCTTTAATGCCCTGCTATAATGTGTTCCTGGTCCTTCTGAACCTGCCCCAGAGCGTAATTCAATCATGAGGGAATGAAATCAGATGACTTAACTAATCCAAAAAAAAGACACGCTTTTTACAAACTAATGTTCTAAATTGCTTTACAAAAAAACTTGTGCTCAGCTTAATCAAATCTGAAACTTACACCTTTATGGGAGGGACTAGCAATGATCTGAAATATTTTATGGACTTTCCATGATAATAATATACAATATTATATAATAATATAATAACAATGCATCCTCCAGAGGATGGATAATGTCCGAAAGCGCTCGCCAACAGAAGATGGTTTGCAGAAACCAATGAAGACGGATTACAGAAGGTATGATAGTTCTATATTCATTGGTAGTTATAATAACCCTTTAGATTATTTACCTGACACAGCTAGTCAAGCGAAGGTATTACTAACACACATTAAAAGAGGATGGATGGCGCTCGCCAACAGAAGACGGTATGCAGAAACCAAGATAGTATTATGCTTAATGTTAAAAGGAAAACTATAATTCATCGTTCAGTCCCAAGGTTGATCACAATAGTTTGTGAACCCTCATCGCCTCTTATAAGGGTTTTGCAAAAGATGACGATATAGTCATCGACTCTGTAATGAACTTCCTGAAAAAGGGCAGGCTATTAAATCTTATCTAGATGCACTTTCAGTACACTTATTTTCCATTCTCTCTTAATTTTTTTTCTTATAAATTTCATAGTTTCCTAGCACAAAGAAATTACTATTTACATCGACGTAATAACTATTCGCATTAATAATTCATTATACCTCCCCATGTTCTATTGCTAAGAAATTCTTCTTCTTAAAAATATCTTCCCGCTTAATGACCAAAGGTCGACACCAAAAAAAAAAAAAAAAAAAAAAAAAAAAAAAGATTAGCCGATAATTGTTCAGCCGTCATAGAGTCTTTGCAGGATTTGAGTAAGTATTTCATTAGCTTCTTGAGTATATTAAATGTTTTGGTTAGTAGACAGTGTTTTGCATTTCTTCCTAATCTAGAATTAACTTTACTTAATAGCTTAGCATGGTTTTGAGTTCCGAGAGCATTGGATTCAGATCAAACTCAGGCGAATACAGCATCTTCTGCTTCAGAAAAATTAATAAATTCTTCAGGATTAACATCATATATGGGAATACGATTGGTAATATTCTTAAGTCATGTTATTTGAAGTAATTTTCTTCATCATTCTATTTTCATTTAATCTGTCAGTAAGGTTGGACATAAAAGATTCTTAAATTATATTATAATAAATTAATGCTTCGCTAAAATTTTAAAAATAAAATGAAAGTCATTTAAAAGAAAACTTTTTACAAATAAATATACTACAATGTCATCTACCTCAAGTTCTCGATGGGTGATAGAAAAAATGGGTGTAGCTAGTAAGGTAGGTATTAAAATATTTCTCTTGTTGGTAACTCCAAGTGGATTCTAAGCGAAATGCGCCATTATTTCAATTCTTCTTTAATCTACCTGTTCGAAAGAACATCAGTCTTCTTTCCATTTTTAGGCTGGGCTACTGGTTCCTACTTTAACAAAACTAGTCCCTATGTTCAAGTGCCAATTAAGTCACACTAACCCCAAAACTCAAAAGAAAAACTTTACTAGTATGAAAAACACTTAATATTTTACAATACATAAAAGTTAAGATTTAAGACCACCAGATGGTAAAGACTAGAATATACTCTGCAGATCTGGTAGGGTCTTGCAAAGCTGGTCCGTAACACCTTAATCAGCAGATGGGACGGTAATATGGGGTATAGTAGTGTGGGGCTGAAAACTAAAGGGTCTAACATTTCATCGGAATTGGAAATGCGTCTTTGATTGTGAATCCATGAAATCTATTAAAATCAATACAAAATCTTTTAGAACCGTCTTTCTTGTTAAGGAGGACAATTAGGAAGCTTCAGTTGGAAGGCTACTGAGATGGCTTAATTGTACTCTGCTTGAATATCTCCCCAACCCTTCTTCCTCTGAAGTAGAACTCTCCTAGTTGGGTAGACTGAAGTTTCAATGGTATGTCTGATTATACAGGTGCCTAATCTTTTGGCCCTCAAGACCAAACGGCATCTTATTTAAGAAATAACTATTCCCTCTCCCCATGAGAAATATAATATATGGTAGAAATCCCAGGTCTCATTTACCTATTAGGATAAGACTATTAATAACAGCGTTAGAACCTTCAGATATAATTGAGTCTCACAGGGTTACGCTCGTGTATTGTAAACATGAAAATAAAAGTTGTTTTAGAAGATTAGATACTTAATGAATTAATTCATTAATCATAAATACAACACCTACCAACTATTCAAGCATCATAAAAACCAACTATCAAACATCATAAAAAACTTGCAACCTACTGCCTTTGTTAATTTTTTATACAATATAAAATATAAGGAAATATAATATATATATATANATTCACAGATAATCATCTATATCCTGTGATAAGCCACACCGTACGGAGGTAATCGGTTCCTAGCGGGAGTTAGAAAGAGGAAATTTCCAATATTTGGTCTGATACTTTATTACCTGACGCTAATTAATAAATAATTACTCTCATACCTTCTATTCTCCGTCTTCATTGGTTTCTGTACACCATCTCTCGTTGGCGAGCGCTTTCGGACATTGTCCATCTTCTGGCCGAATACATACGTTCGCTGTCACGGTCCGTATTCAACTGCGTTTATATTCTGTGAGTTGGTCGGATGTGTTCAACTAATACCTGAAATAATGGACACGGACCCTTTATATCTCTCGCGACAGACCTTATCGACGACAAGTGACCGCTACAGCTAAACGACTACGCATCTGACCAACCCACAGAGTACAAACGCCCTTGAATACGGACCGTGACAGTGAACGTATGTATTTGGCCAGAAGATGGACAATGTCCGAAAGCGCTCGCCAACAGAAGATGGTTTGCAGAAACCAATGAAGATGGAGAATAGAAGGTATGAGAGATTATGTATTGTTTTAGAGCTCACTAACTAGCATTAGAAATGGAAGAATACAGAAACAAATTTGATTACATATTAGTAGCTTATTTACTTAAAACAAAAAAAATAAAAGGCTTCATATGCCCTCATATGCCCTGATAAGTATATCAAATATACTTAAAAATCAGATAGATATTTTAATTAATTATTTTTATAATTTGTCCTTATTATTGGAACATCCCACTACATCTACTTTATTTCAATTTCAATTTTAAGTAGAAATACAACATTAAAATACCTCTATACTAAAATTATATAAAATGTAAATTTGAATCAGACTATGTGGCTGGATCCATAAAAAGTCATAATAATCAACTGCAAACTATTGTTGAGCGTACTAACCTTTAAAACTATAATGCTATACCTCCAAAAATCACAACTATTCTTAGAGATACTTAGCCACTATCTGCAAAATCAAATTCAGAGGCATCTGTCAGATATTTTTGCAGCTAAGAGCACATTAAGACAAGGTGATTTTCTATCACCAATCCTTTTTAACCTGGTTAATGAAAACGCAGTGCATGCCACTCTGAGGAGGAGGATGTGGAATTTTGGACGACTGCAGCTACCCAGGCGCATGAGTCACCAATAAATCAAATTATTTGAAAAAAAAATTTCAAATTTGTTTAAACATTTTTATCTCCTTTAGAAAATTCATTACCCTAAAGTAACACCAGCTGTGTTGACTACGTCATTTCCCAAAGAATCTTTCAATTCTCGGGAAACAGAGTGTTTAGCTCTGGTCTTGGCATAAGTATGGCATTCACAAATAATATGACGGACTGTGTTGTAAACACTACTAAGAGCACACAAATGATGAACACCCTGCTCGAACAAATATCGATGTGTAATCTTCATTCGAAGACTGGCCAATACCACCTCTTCACGTCTGCTGGAGCACAATAATGTCAACCACTTAATTGGGTTCTTTTTTATTTCGTATAATGTTGTTGAAAGAAAGAAAGACAGAAAAAGTAACTTCATTCTGGTACATAAGTCCCCTTGAATAACAAGAAGGTCACAGCTGACAGTATAGCTGATTCTGACTTAGATGCAACAATAAAAATAAAAAGTATAAATAAAGAATAGACTAATAATATAAAATATTTTGAACATAACTATGATAATATTTACAAGTACTGAAATAAAACAAATATGCCTTGGATGCCTGAGGTTATTTTTAGGAGAGCAGTCTGGGTTGAGAAGCCAGAGCAAAACCCGGATTGGAAAAATCTAGGAGCTTTGAATTTTCCAAGAAAGAGGACATTTGTTTTTGTACCAACTGTTCTAAGGGTTTTGCAAGGATAGGGAGAATATAATATATTCCTATATATTATATGGGACGGAAATCATTGAAGAAAGAGGGATTGGGAATTTTGTTTAAAGATTTAACTATTGCTTGCTTCCAGGAATTAGGAAAGACTGAGTTCTGGAGGGAAAGATTGTATACCTATGTGCAAGAGGATAGGAAAGATACTGGGAAGGGTGTCTTTGAGGAGTTTTAAAGGAATGCAATTGCAACCAACAGCATTTTTAAAACTTTTGATATTGCTGCTAAAAGATCTTCAGGAGTAATGTCAGAGAAAAAGAATTGTATGGGTTAAATGTTCGGGGGCATTCCATCCAAAACCTCTTTCATAGTTCGTTCTCCTCCTGTATAAGGGGTAAAGCCAGTTCAGGATGGGTCAGAGGGACAGGCATATGTCTGGCAGGTCATAAGCCTCATTTGCTGCCCTGTCCAGCCTCTACACCAGAATGGCTCGGCACCCACACAAATGTAACTTATTTGCCAAGCTGATGTAGATGTCAAAAAATGTGCAGGCTGCTGAGAATTCTTTCTTAGAGCCATCTTTAAAAATCACACCGTCATCAGGAACACTGCTGAGGGTACTAAGAAGGAGAGCTGATGCTTCGAGTGGGCTCATATCCTTCATAAACCTCTTGCTGACCATAATTTTTGGCCATGGAGGTCCACAATCAGGCTGAGGAAGAATACTTCCATCAAAAAGTGTATCAGTCACACAGGGCATTCTCAGACCCAATGGCACAATTGAAAAAGAGTGAGCAGCATAGGCTCTTCTAAACCTTGGCCTAAATATAGAATCAGAAGACGGGTATGATGGATCCCCTGACAGCTTGCTCAAATACCTGATAGCCAGAATATACCTTCAAATGAATAAAGGCTTAACCCCTGCCTCACAACATAAGGTAAAAACTGGGCTACTGCAAAAGACACCGGTAACCAAATGGAGCCCGCCACAAAAAATGGAATCCAGCAATGAGAGTACTCTCAGAACCGTAAATGAGGCTCCCATAGTCTATCTTTGAAAAAATCAATGCCTCAAAATCACCTGGATTTTGTCCAATCACTACTTTGTTGTCGTCCGATCACTACCCCACCTAGTGTGATATAAATACTTTATTATTTTTATCTTGTCGGCACAATGTTTTTAAACTCTTTTATATGGGGAAGCCAAGTGAGTCTCTTGTCCAACACAAGTCCAAGGAAAGCAAGTTCCACTCCTACTCTAAATAACTCAAATGATAATATTTACAAAACACAACATTTAACTTAAGCTCTTGATGTAATTACAGCTAGGGACAATTGCTGTGCTACTCAAGAAGTGAACATTACCAGTAATGCATTATGATAGTTTTTTTTATTATTATTAAACTTTTATTTATTTATTACATTCTGTTAAATTAAAACATTTTATAATTTGATCACCACAATGAATTTTAAAAAATGACATTCAATGTCAATCACATAAGGAGAGAAGGTGACCCAATGACACCACTCTCAAACTTATGATAGTAAAACAATTTAAATTGGAGCTTTCATTGCCCAGCATAATGAAATAATAGATGAAGAAAAGGTATGGTGTTTTCTTGTAAAAATTGCTCTCTAAAAGGCATTAGATTTCAGGGGCTGAACTTAGAGAAAAGGTTATTATATACAAGACATTCATTAGGCCAGTTGTGATACTTGAGCAGTATCTAAGAGAAACTGGATGATGAGAAAGGAAAGAACTCGAGTGAATATTTGGAACTGACTGTAAGAGACACATTAACTCATTTCTCAGACAATTGTGTGCACCTGTATATATGGCATCCTTTGTATGTAGTTGAGGTTTAAACAGTTAAGTTGGCTGGGATATATTGAAAGAATACAAGCGGAGAGAACTCTATATAATTTGTTTGAGGGTAATCCAGGAAGAAGAAGAGAATGCCAACACAAGACTAGACAGATGATCGGGAGAAACTTCTCAGAAGCCTCAATGTGGCAGGGAACACATTCCACAAAAAAGAATGATAGAAGACTGTAGAGGAGGGTTAGGTCTTTATAATGCCATAATGACAAAGGGTAGGTAGTTAGTAGATCCTTTGGTAAATTGAATTGAGACTCTATTGCTTCCCTCATGAACTATAAGCCAATAGAAGCAGAATTGCTAAAACTAGGGAAGAAATCTTAGATTACAAAATGAGGTTCAATTTTTGAGATTTTTATAATCTTGATATAAATTACATAGGTTCTTGATTAAAGATATATATTTATTTTACCATAGTAATAAGGGAAAAATATTGGAAAATAAAAATTATCTTTACCACAGTTCTAATAATCTAATGTAAGGCTAATTAAACATTGGCTGTATATGTAAAGAAAGACCTCACCTTTATATAATATTTGTAAGTTTTTTCTCAAGGATAGCTTTTCAATGCACCACGCAAGTTTCCTGTAGACTATTAGTTCTAAAAGTTTTTTTTGTTTTCATAATCACAGATGAAAAAAATGTGAACTTTTTGAGGCAAAAGAGAAAAAAACTAGTGTAAAAAAGATCTACCATATTATTAAAATAAAAATTATTAAGAAAAACAAGAGATTTCTATTATTAAACTAGTATTAAATACATATATCAAATAATAAATTCAGTAGCAAATATATACCTCACAGAAAGGAAGAAGGAGGAATTCTTCAGTTGCCATTACTTCCTGGAAGTTCTGTAGAGCGAATTTATGTGATTTTGAGTGTAACTCCTTACAACCATGAGCATCTGTATAAAATCAAGATTAGCTATTAGGTGGAACAATGGATCCAGGGATGCTGTTACTTACCATTGTTACTCTCCACTCATACAGTTGAGTCCAAACCTTTCCCCTGATGGGAGATCTGGGGTTTTGTTGTATTAACATACTTTTTAAAAGTTCTTTTAATACTTTTAAATAGGCTTTAGGATTTTTCTCCTTAGTTGTAAATTTTTTAAAAATTATATGATTATGAAAAGTAGTTCTTTTTATCATTTTAAAACTTTATTTGATATTTTTAACTATTGAGATAGTCAAGTAAATATAGTATAATTTTTTCAGAGGAGGTAAATACTAAGAAAGAGAGGAAAGTCCCAAGTCGTGTGAAATGCTCCTGAACATTAATGATTATTTTTAGAGGGATAAACCAAACAAAACTCTTATTCGTGTCATAAATCCAAAAAGCAACAAAAATTTGTGACAGAAAAGCGGTATCTATGAATTATTCTAAAAGACCATTCACAAAAATAAACAGTGAGAAAAAAAATGAGGAAAATGAAAACAATTCCTGGTTTTGTACAAGAAGAAAGTACATGATACAAGAAAGTTTGTAGCCAAGCAAAATTCTCATTTGATTAATTTCAAAAAGATACAATAAGAATTCATTATTAAGTATTTAAGTAAGATTACAAAATATTTAATTACAGTAGCTAAAGAAAACATTACTAAATCAAATTTCAACCCTTATAACATTCATTTATTTAAACTCACTGATTTCTTGGGGGGACTCATTTTGTGTTAATGGAATTTTACATAAATAAAATTAGATGAACTTTAAAATTGTGAATATATGGTAAAAATGAAATGGAATTTATTTCAAGAACAGAATTTTTCAATTTATATAAGTCAATATATGAGTCAATTTCATAGTTCTTGCTCTAATGGTTTTCCCACTTCCAGTTTATGTTTAAAGTAAACTCTTAATACCAAGAACCTGAATTGAGTAATAAAATGAAATTATCTTCAAATGTTTAAATGTAAAAGAAAGTTTAGCTCCACATAAATATTTTTATTATTCGAGGCCTTTCGATGTTACAATATCATCTCGAGAGTAAGTGAAAGAAGCCCGAACTAAGACAAAGCAAGTCCTGAAGATGATGTTGGGATATCAAAAGGCTTCAAATAATAAAAAAATTTATATAAAGCCAGACTTATATTTAATTTTTATATACTACATAGATAATCACCTCCAACCCAGCTTAAAAATCTTCAAATCTTTCCATATTTGTATTTATATGTGTATGTTTTATTTTCAAATTAAACAAATTTATTTAACTTAATCTTTCACTTTCCTCAAAGACCTTGGTTCCCGTTTCCTAGCCAGTGGAGACTATAATGCAAAACACTTGCAATGGGGATCGAGAACGACCAACTCCCGTGGCTGTGCTTTGTATAATGCGATATCATCCCAAAACCTCAGCACAATTAGTCCTTCCTCTCCCACTTATTGGCCCTCTGACGTGAACCGCCTTCATGCTATCCTAGACTTCTTCATTTGCAAAAACCTCACTCCTCTTCATTATTCCGCTTCGAGCTTAAACGAGCTCTCCACTGACCACAGCCCAGTTCTCCTAACGTTATCCCTGATTCCTATTCCAAAACAATTATCTCCCTCCCTTATTAATGGCTCAGTGGACTGGGCCTTGTTTAGAACTCTCATAGAAGAGTCACTTGACCTTGGAATTTTTCTGAGAATCTCAGACGATCTAGATGACACTGTACACTCCTTTATCACAAACGTTCAGCAATACATGTATATGAATAATCTCAAACCAAAATTTACCAAATACTCTTCTGATTCCCAAAAACCACTCCCTGATAGCGAAACGCCGCTCAAGAGCATTGTTCTAAAAATATAGACACCCCTCAGACCGCAAAGGCTTTAATCATCTTTCTAAATTCCTAAAACAAAAATTAGGTGTTTTACGAAATGAGGCCTTTAATGCCTATCTGTCTACCATCTCAGTAGGAGACAAATCCTTTTGGATTGCTACTCGCAGAATCCTTAAGAACCATGAAGCTTCTACTCCCTAGCATCGAGGAGATGGTTCCTGACCCTCTTCTAACAAAGACAAGGAGTATTCCTTGTATATGTATATGTTTAAACCAAGTGTTTAAAATGTTTAAACATGTATATGTTTGCCCAGCACTTCAAGCAAACATTTACTCCTCATTCAAGATCCCTTAGACCTGTCCAATGCCACGGAGGCTAAAAAGTTCCTGGACATGACCTATGTCCTTGCCACTCAAGGCAGTAACACCTTCCGAGGCTAAGTATATAATCTCTCATCTGCCTAAGCACAAATTACCCGGATATGATTTAATCACCGGCCAAATTCTCCATAATTTTCCCAAAAAGGCAATTTCTTGGTCTATATTTATAATTGCATATACAGAACTAACCACTTCCCTCTCCTCTGGAAATATTCTGATATAATATTATTTTCCAACCTGGAAAATCACCACATAACCCCTAATCCTATCGTTCTGTAAGTCTCTTTCTTACACTTTCAAAGGTTTTCGAAAAAAATACTGTTATGAATGATCCTTCCATTGAACCCTTCAATATTCACCCAAATCATCAGTTCGGCTTCAGAAGTGAGCATTCTACTATCCAGCAAGTGTTTCGAGTCGTAGACTACATTTCCTCTTTCCTTGAGTGCAAAGAGTACTGCCCAGGAGATTTTTTCGATGTTTCCCAAGGATTTGATAGAGTCTGGCATAGTGGTCTTCTGTATAAACTGAAATCCATACTTCCTAGTAACACTTAACTTATCCTTAAGTCTTACTTATTCAACCGTTTCTTTAGGGTTTGGCAAGGATTAGATTACTCCGATTTCTACTAAGTGGAAAAGCTAGTTCCTCAAGGTAGTGTGCTTGGACCTATCCTATTTATCCTGTACACTGCTGACATCTCTACCCATCCAAGTACCCTCTTATCTCTATTTGCGGACGACAAAGCAATCCTATCTTCCCATCCTGATCCTAAAACTGCTTCTAAGAATCTACAAGATTGAATGAAGAAAAATGGGTTCAAGTTAATTTCCAACTGCGGAAAAAAGACTTCCCTGAAATTGTGAAATTTAACAATATTTTTTTACCACATTCAAATTCCGTTTTTTACCTTGGTTTCCATCTTGACTCATGACTTACATGGGGAGAACACACTAAAATTAAAAGACAAGAGCTCAATTGGCGATATGGACTTCTATACAGACTCACCAATAATAACTCCAATCATACGATAGAAAACAAACTGATGCTCTACAAAACTTTATTATGACCAATCTGGACTTCAGGAGTAGAAATCTTGGGTGCCCCCAAGCCTTCCAACATCCAATGAATCCTTTCAATCCAAAACCCTGAGAATAATTGCAAATGCTCCCTATTGCGTATCCAATTCATCCCTTCATCACGATCTTAACATCCCTTTTGTTCAAGACTTCATTTCTTCCCGCTTCACCCTTGTCCACAGTAAATTGCCATACCATCCTAATCCACCAGCACAGACCATGTCTTCCAACTCCCACCCCTATAACCCTCCCCGTCAACTCAAATGAAGATGGCCCCGTGACCTCCTGGGGAGATAGTCTGTAAATAATTGGAGTGGTGTCATTGGTCACCTTCTCTCCTCATGTGATTGACATTGAATGTAATGTTCACGTAGGCTTCGTCGGTCGTCAGATGTATTTACCATTTCATCTTCCGGGTTGGACCGAGTCAAATTGTTCTTATTTGCCGAGCTTAGTAATGATGTTCACGTAGGCTTCGACGGTCGAA
>KZ806881.1:73301-84505 GCA_000696205.2 Oncopeltus fasciatus
TTTTGGGAAATTGTGAAACTTATTCGAATTTTAGAATGGCTGGAGGGGGGGGGGGCATAGATTTTTGTCATTATTGTTACAAAAGTGTATTAAGCCGAGTAGGTGGAATGTAAATTTTTAAATGTAAACATTATTGTTTTATATAATTTTAACAAATAAGGAAGACAGTTAAGAAAAAATGGAAGGGTTGGGCTACCCCCATAACCCCCCCCCCTCTCAATCAATTTTGAACAGGCCTAAAAAAAATTCATTTTTATCTTTATTATGACTTTTATATTGAAATTAGCAATTTACTTTCAGTTTTTCTATCTTTAAATAACATGAGCGATCCGCTAAGTTTATGCAGATCTTGTTTGATGACTTCTTCAAATACAACTGTAGTTTGATTACCATGATATTGTCTACTAACCCTGCCTTTAAAATATACTCCCCACAGGTTATATTCTCTGGTACTGCCTTTTAGTCCCAGGAAAATGGCAATTGCTAGCAAAAGTGCAATTTTCTCAGAGATATGAGATTACTTCAGCAGAGGAGAAAGCCCAGCATTGTACCTGTTGTGCGAGTACTGTATCTGTAGCGCCGTGTTTTCTATTCACTGAGCATTATTTGCAACTTGATACAGATATTATAAATATTATTAAAATAATACAACATTTACCGTATGTTCTAAGAGATCAATATAGCTTTATTCTTATTTTAGCATATATTTATCAAGGACATCACGACATTCTCGTTGTCATATTAGAAAAATGAATTTGTAGGCGTTCTAGTATCCGAAAAATTTATTTATAAAACAAAAAGCGCAATTCGATATATAACATTACATCTAAAAAATATTCTACGTGTTAATTTGTAACATCTTTGCATTATTAATATAATGCAGCATAAAACGTTAAGAATAAAAACATTAAGGAAGTTATTTAAAATATTGCAATGAAGGTTGAGTGCATCCTTTTAACTTTTCTTCTGTTCGGTCTAGAACCAGTCTTAGTGAATTTTCTATTCTAGCCTGTAAGATCAAATTATTCATATATCCTTACTTATGTCCTTTTTTAAAGATACACGGGAAGATACACAGACCGATGGAGGCAGCGTGATAGACGTAATAATTATAAAACGTACAAACTGAATTAGATAATTACATTTTCTATTATAAAACGTTAAATGAATTCAGTTTCAGCTGAAATCGGAAAAGGGGAAAAGGTTTTAGAGAAAGACATGGTTGAATACTAATCAATATATTCCTTATTATTAGAATCAAGAAATATGTTCATAGAATAGAACAAGTAGAAAATTTTTATTTCTGACTTAAAAAAAAAAAAATACATAGCAAAGACGTGTAGTACATATGAGAATGTATTACTTTGAAAATAGAGGAATCCTCCCCGTCTCTCAAGAAAAGTCACCACTCTTAGGGATCTTATGATTTACACTCTTTTTCTTCTCCGGCTTGTAAGATAAAATTATTGACTCTTCTCTATGCCCATTTTTAAAGGAAAGTGCGAGATCTGCTTAGTCTACACTACTCATACGTTACGTACTTCATCTACAACCTGTGATCTCTGCCTGCAACATTCCAAATTAAAATGGGTTTCTTTCAATAGAAAATATGAAAATTATTTAATGTATTTTTGTGGCACGGCATACAGCATGAAAAGCATTTAATTCTCTACGAATCTTGAGATAAACAAACTGAATCTGTCTAAAATTCTCTCGTGTTACATTCGGCTTTTGATAACAAATCTCGTAAATTAATTATTTATAATTTTAAATTATTCAATTTAATTAAGATAGCTTGACTAATATTAAACTGATTCTAATATTATTCTAAGACAGAGAAGGATGCTAANAAACTGAATCTGTCTAAAATTCTCTCGTGTTACATTCGGCTTTTGATAACAAATCTCGTAAATTAATTATTTATAATTTTAAATTATTCAATTTAATTAAGATAGCTTGACTAATATTAAACTGATTCTAATATTATTCTAAGACAGAGAAGGATGATAATTTCTCCAGGTCCAGATCGTCAAAACTCACTTAGTCTCATTTATATTTTAAAAGTTCATTATTTGAAAATTTGAAAACAAAATAATATGCTATTTATAATCAATGCAAATATTTCCTTTTTTGCGGCTGAAGATCGGGTAAGTATATATATATATATATATATATATATATATATATATATATATATATATATATATTTTTTTTTTTTTTTTTTTTTTTTTTTTTTTTTTTTTTTTTTTTTTTTTTTTTTTTTTTTTTTTTNCACACACACACACACACACACACACACACACACACACACACACACACACACACACACACACACACACACACACACACACACACACACACACACACACACACACACACACACACACACACACACACACACACACACACACACACACACACACACACACACACACACACACACACACACACACACACACACACACACACACACACACACACACACACACACACACACACACACACACACACACACACACACACACACACACACACACACACACACACACACACACACACACACACTCACGCACACGCACATTAGTTTTCCTAAATAAAAAGAATGGAAGACAATTTTCAAAAACTTTACTTTCTTACGTAAAATCTGTTGAAATAAATGTCAATTCAAAAAATTTTACTCTTATACACCAAGTGAAATAAACATCTTCTCTTTGAATTCGTAATACTAAACCAAGAGGTAATGACTCTTTAAATTTCAATATAATTCCTTAATTAGTTTAAAAGTTAGGGTAAAGAAAATAATGTGGACGATTGTAAGATATAAGATGATATAGACGTTTCGTAACATATATTATTTGGGAAAGTATTGATATAGTAAAAGATAGCAGACTGAGGATAAATAAATATGTTTATAACTGATTAAAATACGTATTTCAGTAGATATTTTACTGTATTTTAAGACGAACAGCTATTTTATTAATTTATTCAAGGTACATACTTACTAAGCTAACTAAAAGGATTTCAAAGATACTAGTAACTGATATTTCTGTTGATTTTATTCTCGTTTAACCACTGAAACTCGTAGCAGGAAGAGATATATACATGTAGCCAACATAATCTAAACTTCCTTGGTACTAGGTAGACAACCATTTTAGTGCAAAACCTGGCTAAGGCGAGACTGGAACGCTTAGCGTCAAGCTTGGGAATCCAAACGGTTTCTTCTGCTTTGGTTTGCTTGATTATCCAAAATTTCCATAGTTAGTTTCCATGAAAAAAATGAAATACGCCATCTATGATATATGACTAGCAAAATAGAACTTTCATAAAAATTCAGACGTTGGAAGCTTCGAAGAAAAGTCGATCCACAGCCTTCAATGAACTACTTCTCGAGTGCTATTAATCATCTCACCAAAGATGATGTATCGATTCATTCCTATCCAATTCCATGGGGACTGAGGAGTTTCCGCTCTTGCCGTTACCTATGTCCTTGCCATTCAAGTTGCACCTTCCGAGGTAAATTATGTAATCTCTCATCTACCTAAGCGCAAATCTACATTATATGATTTAATCACAGTTGTCAAATTCTCCGTAATCTTTCCAAGAATGCACTTGTATTCCTGACCTCCATCTATAATTATATATTTTTACCCACTCCGCATTCCTCTGGAAATATTCCGAAATAATACAACCCGTTGTCCTACCGTCCAATTGGTCACTTCCCTACACTTTCTAAGGTTTTCGAGAAAAGTCTGTTAAAACGATTGATACCTTCCATTGAACCCTTCAATATCCTGGAAGTTCTTCTTCCAAAGTAAGCGTTCTACAGTGTTTAGGGACGTTGACATCCTTAGCCCTTGAGTTCTGCCCAGGTGCTTGTTTCTCAAGCACTCGATAGAGACTCAAATCCATACTTCCTAGTAACACTTACCTTATCCTTAAGTCTTACTTATCCAATCGTTCCTTTAACGTTCGGCAAGGATTTGTTTACTCCGATTTGATCCTTTACCACTTTCAAACTCCGTTCATTATCTATGGTTACATCTTGATTCACAACTAAATTGAGGCAAACACTAAAATTGAAAGACAAGTGACTCATAAATAGGAACTCCAACCTAACAATAGAAGAAGAAGAAGAAAATTAACTTTATTCTGGGACTAATAGAGTATCCTTGAGTAACTTTAGAAGATTTTGCACAAGGTCTTTTCTGGATAAAAAATATACATTAATACAAATAAATAAAACAAAAATTATTTATAAAAGAACTAGAAAAAATTTAAAAAAAAAACTTAAACAAAAATAACATTTCCTCGAGGCTGATGAGATTTTAATCTATAACAATATGACTGGGGAAGAGAAAGAAAAAATAAAAATGAAATAAAATAAGGAGTGAGCTTTTAACCGGTTTAGGAAGAAATACAATTTGAAGTACTCATTTAACAAAAATACCAAGTCACACTTTACTCACAATAATTCAATAAATTTACATACTTTCCACACGCGCGTAAAATTCATTCAATTATTAATAAGTAAAATTCTCAGTTAAGAAGATTGAGTTTTGATGGATAGAATATGCTGAAAAAGGAGGGATTTGAAAATGGAAAGAGAAGGAGCACGTCGAATATTTGGGGGTAGGGAGTTCTAAAGGCTAGATGCCCGCGCTAGGAAAGAGCGGCGACATGAAGCCGTTCTATAAGAGGGAGTGTAAAGATCAGAGGTACGGGATCTATTGTGGCGTGAACGGACTGAGGAGGTGAAGATACGGAGTTTATAAATGTAATAAGGAGAATATGTGGAGACAGTATTGTAAAGGAAGGAACCAAGGAAGTTAAGTCTTCGGTAGGAAGGAAACAACCACTTTAAATCTGTATACGGTTACCCGGGAATTCCCAGGTGAGCCGAAGACAGACCTAACGCAACAGTTTAAGAGTCGCTTTAGTCCGTCATCAAGCCCACCCAAGACGCCGCCATGTACCACACAACAATAATCAAAGAGGGGGAGAATAAGTGAAGAAACAAGGAGTTGGCGCGTGGATCTGAGTCGGAATTGTCGGAGAGACGCAAAATAGCGCCGGGATATTTGGGGAATGTGAAGCTTCCAGGAGAGGTTCTGGTCAAAGGTTACACCAAGGTCTCTAACTGAGGAAGAGAAGGAAACGGAAGTATTATTAAAGGTAAAATTAGGTAGGGTAGGAAGGGAGCTTACTTGGGGAACGGAACCTAATACAATTGCCTTTGTCTTTGCCGCATTCAAACATGATCTATTTTGAAAAGCCCAGCTATTGATTTTGTCGAGCTCTCTTTGGATGGAATTTACAACCGTACTCAGTTCCGAAGGGGGAAAGGAATGGTAAAGTTGGAAATCGTCGGCTTAAAGATAGTAAGAACAATACTGGATATCGGCTGGAAGGTCATTAATGAAAGAACAGAAAAGGTTAGAGAACAGATAAGAGCCCTGAGGGACTCCTGCAGTTGTAGGAAGGGAAGATGAGATAGGTTTTTCTGGAATGGAAACAACATGAGAGCGTTGCGACAAGAAAGAATAAAACCAAAGGAGCGTACTGTTGGAGAAGGATAGCTTTCTAAGTTTGGATAGAAGTATGAAATGATCGACTGCATCAAAAGCTTTTGAGAAGTCCAATAAGATGAGGATTGTGACTTTTTGCTTTTCCATTGCACGCTGAATATCAGTAGTGATCTTCACTTGAGTGGACTGAGATGAAAATCCAGGTCGGAAGCGAGACTGTAAAGGATTGATGAGCTGGTTGTTTTCCAGGAACAGCGACATTTGGATTTGAGTTAGTTTCTCAAGTGGTTTGGAGAGATTAGAGAGTATGGATATTGGGCGGAAATCATTGAGCGAAGAAGGAGTAGAGATTTTACTTAGAGGCCTAACAATGGCTGTTTTCCATGCTTTAGGGAAGACTGAATTTTATAGTGAAAAATTATAGACGTGGACAAGTACTGGAAGGATGACTGGAAAGCTTAATTTTATTAAATGATTAAATAACCACTGTGTCCTACTTCCTTCCTTTGAATTTTCATAATGGTTTCTAATATGTTGGAAGGGGTGATATAAGAGAAATTAAAGTAAAGACAATTAACAAATAACCCCCAAATAGATATATCTTCTTTTTTAGCTTCAGAACAGTCTAAGTTGAAATAATATATGGTTTTTATTTTTTTCTTATCATTAATGATTAAATAAAATTTTGCCCATGTTTTGGAATTACTTCTTAAATGGAGAGGTTACTCTCAGGAGTACAGATATTTTGAATTTATCGTTCGCTAAAGCAACGGTGCTTCGTGCAATCATCCAGGACCTGCAAAAAAACAATTTTGTTCCTGATAACAACATGTTCCAGGTGGCAATATGTCCCCACTCGTCTTCATGTTAGCACGGAAGATGGCTTACAAATTAAGTCCCAAACGTCGGCAGATAATAGAAAACCCATTTATAAAAATTGTATTTCTTCATAAACCTTAAACGAACCCCAGCAAATTCATAAATGCTAAATGTTTTAAACTTTTAAGAAATAGTTTATATTTAGGTTCAAAGGAGTTTTTGACCGATGGGATTATTAGTATAGAAATTGTTGGGATTCGGTCAAGGTTGATCCGAAAAATACAATTTCAAAAAATACTATTTTTTATTTTATCTGTTTCGGCTGACATTGTAAGCCATCATCAGGGCTGTCATGAAGGCGAGTGGGGACTTGTTGTCACCTGGATCATATGTTTATGATACACGTTCACAATGTAAACCGAAACGTCGACAGATAATAAAAATATATAATTTTTTTTTAATTGTATTTTTTGGATCAAATTTGATCTAACCCCAATAAATTTTCTCCTAACAGTTTATGTTTAGGTAGTATTCAAGCACCGTTCCAACAATGCAATGATTTAAAGCGAGACTAAAAATTCTACGACGAATGTTGTCCAATGACAATCTGCAAACAAGGCAGGGCCGTCCCTATCCGTACCCCTATCAGTATACTCAACGGTTACTTTAGAGACAAGCAGGTGCATTTATGCATGACCGCTGTCACTCAAGACACACTCAGATTTGAGGTTCTAGGGCCGTCTGTTCGCTATTTTAGGTGCACTTCAGCTCACCACTCCAACCTCTTGTTCTTCCTTGGGCTACATCAGCTTAGTTCGGACTCAATCAAATATAGAAGTTCGTCTTATACGAATAGAAATCATACTTTAACAAATACTAAGTTGTACCAAGTAAATATTGCTATATTCTTAACAAATTCCTTTTGAATATTCCTTTAAAATCGACATATATAAATTTTATATATATTGCATTAGATTTTATATACACTCTATTAGATCTGTTTATATTATCAACTTTCAGAGAAATCATCAGATAATAATCAGATTATTTTTAGAAAATAACAAACCACAGCTTATTTTTAAAAATTTATTTATGCTAAAATTAAAAACTTCTTTGAGAACTGTTTTATTTTATTCTATTCATTAATGCATGGTAACTTGGAGACTTGATGGGGCTTCTTAATATTAAAAACTCACGCAAGAGCTGCGTAAGCGGGTTTCTCAGTATCGTATATAAACATTATTTGTACATGAACATGCACTAAGCTGAATAACCCGCCAACTTAGTACTTACACTTGGTATTTCAAGTAATGCCCATTCGTCCGACTTCGCTCTGTAAGGAACATGGCACTCCAACATAGCTTTAAATGCCATATGCTAAATGTTCTTAAGAAAAACTGGAAACAGAGCGTTCACACAGACACATACACATATACAGATTTTAGTGATAATAATTTTTGTGTACATCAGGCAGAGTCAGAGAAACTTTCAAATAATGAGAACCGCGCCAATAGTGTAACCAAAGTTATAGAAACAAAAGCTTAGATGTTTAAATCAATCTTAGATTGTTAATGTATTTTTTATTTAAAATAGAAGGAGAGGGATTGTTGGTTTAAAGGAAGAGCATATTCAAAAATAGTAATATTTTCTTTGTTATTAGTGACCCAAATATTTAAACCATTTAAGGTAGATTATTTATTTATATGTTGTTTACATTTATTACACTTTTACGAATTTTAAGCGCTTGCCCCCCTTTTCTTACCGAACAGAAGAGCAGGGCTTAGTGAAAATAATCAAGATGAAATTAATAAACATTTACATGTGCCCATCTGTGGAATCCATTTGGGAAATTTGCTTCATTTCTTACAGCTATACTAAAACTGTTTTACGGCCTTTTGTTATCTTCTTTTAAGAAATATGCCTATTGTGGAAAGTATTTAATGCAACTGCCTCCTCTCACCTCTATTTTTAAAATAAAGAATACAAATTCGACATTTGAGCTTCTTTCCTGAAACTGTTAGGACTAATACATAATGGCTGGAATCGGATATGACGAGGAGAAAGTTTAAAGAAAGACCTTTTCAAAGGAAAAAAAATCCCTTAAAATCATAATTTTTAAACATATTTATAAAATTGAATTTACGGAAAATGCCAATTTTGAATGTTTTTATAAGTCGATTTCATTAAGTGACCCTTTTTAACAATTAAGAGTGTAATTTGAAAGGTTTTAGTGAGTTTGCTGTTAGCGAATTCCGAAGTAATGTAGCTATTGAGTTTGATCTCATGATTGATTTTTGAAAATTATTCATTGTTCTGTCTTTAGACACCAAAAATAATAGTCACTAAATATACCTATATGTATTTCCTAATATACCTATAGGTATGTCATTTATATATAAATGACATATATAATAACATGTAAATGAATGTACCTGTCAACGATCTACAACCACAATTTTTAGTTTTTATAAAAGGAATTCGGTATGTAGCTTCAAATTGTAGAAAGAAGAGCTGAATTAGTTACTGAGCGAAATCCGACCAATAGGAGTCGGGGATTATCAGAAATATTGAGTGTGAATACATTTCTTCCTTGCAGCGGGCGTAATGTTTAATTTAGAGTAATTACACAACACAGAAACGTTTATTCATAAAATACATGTTTTAAGAGTTAAACGACGAAGTTGTAGGAATTCATTTAACCGAAAATTTTAATTTCACGATCTAGAAGTCAGAATAAAATTGTTCTTCTTAAGAAAATTTCGCTTGTAGCTCTTTTGTTTTTCTTTCGCGCTTCAACTACGGAAGTCATTAGCACACAATATTACGTTATACATAAAATGGTCAAGTTTTAATTCATATATCAGTAAAGAATTCACTTTTTTTTTTTCAGGAATACAACATGACTGTAATGTTTTCTTTGTCACTGAGGTTCCCAAAAATGAACTATTTTATTCTTAAGCCGATTGATATTAGTTTGAATGTCTGAGCCGAGAGACATCTGGAGGAAATAGACAAGCTAGTGGCCACAAGCTTGGCAGAGCTCCGTTAAGAAGGATCAATTCTAACATTCCTCAAGAGTAACCCCCCCCCCCCTAATGTGGCTTTTAAATGGAAAAAAAATCTGTGAATATGATTAAGATAAGTCGAAGTAATAGTATGGGGGATATCTGAAAGGTCAGTGCGAATAAAAATTGATTTTAAATATAACTAGTAAAATATTTAGTTTAGTGCAATAAATCTCAACACAGACTTGATTTTTTATTTTAAAAAATATTTAAGAAGTGAAATTGAACAATTGGGTTTGTGAGTATACCTGAAGCGTAAATTTACATTTCGGTATGTCACTTATAAATGTAAGGTGAGAGGTTGATATGGTTATTTAGCGCCATCACCACTAAATGAGGAGATAGCTACTGAGTTCAGGTAAAAAAATTGTATTTGCTTCAACGGTAGTTATATTTAGTTTAGAGCAATGGGCTAAGTACAGATTAGTTAACTGTTAAACGTAAATCTTAATAAGTGTGATATGAAAATTTAAATAGAAACATTCATTAATACGACGCTTAGGAACTTGTTTATTTTACACAGTTACTGTGTGATGGACTTTTTATCCTTTAAGCTTATAACGAAAAAATAACTGTTAACTCTTATCTAAGTCTATCTTTGACTGAACTTATAAATAAAACTTACTTTCATTGTTTTTACTCAAGATCGATCTAAATATATGATTCAATTTGGAAAATAATCCAAAGCCTACAGTAATGAAACGGATACGAAACCATTGAGAATATATTACAACCTGGACGCTTTTAACTCCACGTCCCAAGTGCTGAGGAATTAATTAACAAGCAAAGTTAATGAGTATGGATGACTGTCTTATTGGAAGAGATGAAGACTGCCGGCAGTTAGACGTTCCTGACCTCGAGAGAAAGGTAGAAGCCCTGAGAAGTAATCACCAATTGACTCCGTTTTAGATGCAAATGTGAGTTTGCTCTGGTCAGTGGCACATTGATCCGGGGTCAGCTGGGCTCGAGTGTTGACCTCCGCCAGCGAGCCTGTGTCATCTCACATCACCTTTCTCCAATCTCACATCACCAGTCTACCTGCATTTCAGCCTGCTTTTACACTAAGACAAGTTTTCCATATAAATTCCACTAACATTAATTTACCTCAACTCTAAAAAAGTTAACAAATTTGAAATGAATATTTCCTGTAGCCTAGAATACCGCAGCTCGCAATTATATTTTATTTGTATTATGTCGATTAATAGCTGTCTAACTTTTTAAATAAGGCTATAGAAGAATGGGTTTCTCTTTCTCGTAGCTCACTTAATTAACATAATTCGGATAATGAAGTATATTGAAGTATGTTAAAATTAGTTTAAGCGGTTAGGGTTATTATAACGATATCATGAATTCACAGCTCTTATATGATGTTATGTTAATAATATACATAACTCTTTATTTAAAAAAAATTAGTCTGTACATTTTCTATACATTATAATTTTTGATGGGATACATTGTTGTCCCTGCTCGTCTATCCCGGGACGTAACCCGTCCTCAGAGAGGAGCCCAGGTTAACCCGCGATAGACTATCCGGCACCCATCTTCTCCTTATCCTAGGATAAGGAGACTAGGTAGGGAGTCAAGGAGGGAGTGAGAGGGGGAGAAGAATGCCAGTGCATTCACTCCCTAGGTTAATAATTATATATCTAATTCTTTGCACAATTTTTATTTTCGCTTTGCGTATTTAAAGACTGAGGAATTATTTTCTGAGCCCGACATGAAATTATCAATTAATATATTAATCATCAACAATAATTAATAATAATAATCCAAAGATTAGACCTTTAGTCGAGAG
>KZ806881.1:92078-102938 GCA_000696205.2 Oncopeltus fasciatus
ATGAGTTCTCATTAGTACACTAGGGGGGGTAGGCATCCTCGCAAATACCATCCTAGTTCACTATTCTCTCGCCCAAGTAGTGTTCTAACATCCCGCTGATGCGCTAGTATCCATCACAGGGTGGAGTACCTTGGAGGATACTCACAGTCTACGGGTGACTAGATGAGTTCTCATTAGTACACTAGGGGGGGGTAGGCATCCTCGCAAATACCATCCTAGTTCAGTACTTTGCACACAAATTCTCCAGAAAATACTGGGGAAACGAACCCGGGCATTTAACAATCACCCCATTCTCTACACTTCCACCAACCTAGTATATTGTAAACTCTACTTACATTTCATGCCAGAAGTGGTTATTTACCGAAATATATCAGAACTTTATGACTTTAGTTTCATTAAATATTTCCACTATTGAGGTTATAAAATCTTTTGAGATAATTTCGTTACACTAGATTGTGGTTTAATTATTTAAATTATATTAGTGTTTTATAAAATTTATGATCTTTATTAGGCATTTAAGTAGTCTTTGTACTATTAATTTATAATTATGACTATAATATATACTGTTCTGTAATATATATATGACTGAGTGCAGTATATTACAGTTATTATTTATAATTAATTACACCTCTTACAATATAAGTTATATTGGTTGTGTATTATGTATGCCTTTATATTATGTAAGTTAAGATTACCTTGGCGTTTTGGGGCATTTGACATATGCTCAGTGTCGAGACGTAGCGCTGCGCGAACAAGATCTCTGTCACTTTGGAGGTGGGTCACCTCGCGTTTCAGGCTCATGTTCTGGCCCCTACAGATTCCTACAAATAACAGTAATGTCTGAATTAGACTGAAAAAATGTATCTTTGGTCGTTCACTTTAAATATTAAATTATACCGAAAGCACATATTACAGAGCCGAAAAAATCGCTAGCTGTAACTGTTATTTTAACTGTTAGTCCTATCTAGTGTTATTTCCTTGCTCGATATAGAAGATTATCCTCAGAGTGGTAGCATTCCACCCCATTTTTCAGGGGGATGTTCGATGGTTCTCCCACCCTTTCTATAAGAGTTGAGGGAACATTAGGGTAACTGTTAGATGTTTGTGATGAAACTCTGATTTCAATTAAACATGAATTCGTCCGCAAGTTAACAATAAGAAAGCTACATACTGTGAAGTAGGACTCAATATTTTAAAATTAAAAGGACCTGCCAAAAACTCTTTCTCTCTCCGTGTACGAATACAATTCTAAACAAGCGACTGAACAAATGAAAAGATATTTAGAGGTTTGTAGGATAACGGTTGAGGTCGTCCATTGGACAATTAGGATCACGTGCAAGATTACCGAAACGTATTTTCTTTCGAAAATGATTTTCTCAAGTAAAAGCAAAGGCTTGGAATGCGCAAACGGGTTTTTTTAACAATTAAATGTAACATACGCAGTTCACAGATTTAAGGCATTTTTTTTCTCGACGCAAAAAAACGTATTGTATTATTCAAAGAAAAAAAAAGTCTGTCATTTAGAAACTGATCAAATTTCCCAACATCGTAGTTTAAATAATTAAAAATTTATTATTAATTACTTTCTACATGTTTTTTGTATCTAGTAATGTGCTGGTTAATATTCACAGTAAAAATTAATTAAAAAAGAAAAGAAAAAGAAACAAACAAAAAAAATAGATAAATAAATAATTAACTAAAAAAAAAACTTAAAAAAAAAACTAAAAAAAACTTAGCGGATTGGAATGTCTGTATTCTTTGGACATTGGCAGGTTTAGCAGTTCCCCACAGTTGACTCTATATGCCCAGATAGGTCTCAATAACGTCTTATAAATGGTAAGTTTGTTGGTCACAGTTAAGGTCGACTTGCGGCTTAGTAGCTTGTAAAGTTGTCCTAATCTCCTATTTAGTTTATGTCTTTTGATATTCTTATGTGTGTTCCATGTTAGACGGGAGTCAAGATGAAAGCCTAGGTAGGTACCTAAGCTTTCATCGCCAGGTGACGCAGTAGGAAGTAGGGATAGGGATGTCATTAAAGTAAATTCTGCCAGGTTGTTTCTTCCTTTGTGTGAACATGACAGCATTTGCCTTTGTTCATCTTAATGCGCCAGCGCTGGCACCAACGCTGTATGTCCATCAGATGCCGTTGGAGATTTTTCCTGGCAGTAAGTGAGTCGGCATTGGTAGAAAGGATTGCTTGGTCATCTGCAAAGGTTGATAGGAGCGTATTCGGATGAAAGGGTACATCGGCAGTGAGCAGGGTGTAAAGGATGGGGCCGATCACACTACCTTGTCGAACTCCCGCCTCCACTTGGTAATAGTCGGAGTAATCTAATCCTTGTCCCCTTCTAGTAATCCGGGGCTTATTACCGAACTCAACCTACGTTCTTACATTTATAAAGAAGCTGGTTAATCCGAACAGATTTCCCAGGTATTATTCAAGAATTAGAGTAAATGACGAATTCCATAAGAGAACAATGAGCCCAATGTCATGTATGCTGACCGGGAAGGCAGAGCAACAGAGGCCAGCGCTGACCAATCACCAGTAAATTACTTTCTCAACAAGCGTATTCCCTAAAGTATGCCATAGCACGTTAGAAAACAATATTTTACACTTGCTATGTTTAATACCTTCTTTTTTTTAACGTAAATGACTGCGAAGATTTAACAAATATAAATTTATGCCTCCCCTAAATACACCCTTCCACATCTGATTTCAAGTAGAAATTACTTCTGAGTAGCTACTTTCATCGGCTCAAGAACATGAATCCAGGCTCGGAGGTCGAGTGAGTTCTGGATTCCAACCAGACTTGAGAAGTGGAGTTGCTTGATTGCAATTATAGTGTTCGAGTCAGTACAAACTACTGACTCAATCCATCATGGAGAGTCAGTTTCGCAGGATTTCTCTGAGTGGACAGAGAGAAAAACCGATCTGTCTGAAGGGAGTTGGGTACCACTCGATCCCTGAATCTACGAACACATTCGATAAATGATAAATATTCGATGATAAAATTTCTAAGCAGCAATTTTAAAGTAGTGAAATGGAAAAAGATTCACAAAAAATTGAATTACCGAAATGTGGTTTGTGGAAGAAAGAATTTCTAAAGATAACAATCGAAAAAATAAAATCATTACATCTTTTATGCCTTACACACACACACACACACACACACACACACACACACACACGCACGCACGCACGCACGCACGCACGCACGCACGCACACACACACACACACACACATATATATTCAGTCGGAGTGTGCATTCCGTTTTTCTCTTTCGTACAGCTAGCTTTCGCAGGCCGGCCTCCAGTCATCTAATCATCTAATTAATCTAAAGCAACTATCATTAACATCACAGTTTTTATGTAAGTAGCCTAGTGGTTTGAGCTTCTTGCAGGAAATAAGGCCAAATTTAAGATTATTTGGACCTAGCCCATCTTCTAGAAGTCTCACTTCTAGAGGTGCGCATGAACTAAGTTTTTTCCTTATTGATCTCTAGAACTCTTGAAGCCCGTTCAAATTCCCCTACCAGTCCTCCTCTAAGCACATTTCATCTCACGGCTTATCCTGATTCGTAATTATGTATCTTATGGCTTTCTACGTTTTGTCTTAAACTGTTTTTGATTATAAAACTCCCGATAACCTGATTCACACTTCAACTTAACTGTGTTAAATTTAAATTAAGTGTTAAAATTAACACTCAAGTTAAATCGGATAAGTTTTATTGAATTACTCTTACCTACCTAGCGTCTAAAATCCACTAGTGCTGTTTCTCTATCTCTAGTGGTAATTCTCATTACAAACATATGGTCTCTCTCCTTCAAATCCACCTCAAGCAGTACATATAAAGACGGGGTAATCCCGGAAGACAGGATTACTAAACTGCCCAATACAAAGAAGAAGGCCTGAGTCGCAGCCGTGAATGGGGTGTTGTTAACGCCCTCGGCCAGACGGGGGATGTGTGAGCTAGGAAGGCTGATAAAGGGTGGTAAATCTCCTATGTCTTCACGAGTATCGGGATAGTGCCTCTGGTGCTACATTTGCATACAACAATACTGCAACTGGCTGGGTCGGGAATAGTGCCAGAATTACAGTCTTTTTTAATATGATAACGATGACCTAAAAAGTAATTGATTATATATAACAATTTAATTTATTAATAAAACAATTTATAATAAATAACAAGATATTATGTATAACATTTTATTAGACAAAATGGTAATCACATTAGGAGAGAAGGTGACCAATGACACCGCTCTAAAACTAAATACCAAAATAAAATATTTAAAAATTAAAATTTAATAAAGTAAATGACGAGAGCCGACAAAATGTATGACAATGTCAGCTACTTCGAGTTTAAGACGAAGTTCTCGTCTTTCTCGTAAGTTAGGCTCTCGCTAGTGAAGAGGGAATTGAGTGAGATATCTAGCTGGTCCTTGTGGTGTAACGGTCAGCATACCAGGCCCGGATAGCAGGAGATCCAGGTTCGATTCCTGGCGAGGACAGATAGATTTTATTATTCTGTTCCCTCTCATGAATTGTTTATAATTTACGTGGGATAAAAAACCACAACCAAAATAAAATATCTAAATACAGACTATGTTCCCAGGAGGGCACGGGGCCATCTTCGTTTAAGTCTAAGGTGAGGGTAGCGCTGCTCCTACTACGCATCCAATTCCTCCTTTAACCACGATTTTTCCTGCTTCGCCCTTTTTCACAGTCAGCTGCCATGTCATCCTAATCCACTAGCACAGGCCCTGTGCTAGGAATTTCTTTTAATTCCAATCCTTATAACCTTCCCCAACTCCAACGAAGATGGCCTCTTGACATCCTGGGAACTTAGGTTGTAATTAATTTGAGAATGGTGTCATTGGTCATCTTTTCTCCTCTTGCGATTGTTATTTTTTAGTTCATTTTTATCAAATTACAAAATGCTTTTATGTTAAAAGAAATGTAATAAATAAATAAAAGTAAAAAGAAAGACTAATCCCAACGATGTCAGTTTTAATAAAATAATTAAAATATTAAGTAGTGTCTTTCAAATTATGAGTAATACAATACTACTTTGTTATTATCAGTTAATAGCTTTAAATAAGTACTATTTCCCCTGTTAAATATAGTGTATAATGTTTCAGCTATGTAGGATATTGCTTGCAATTTAAGTTGTTATATTTAATAATTGCAAGATTTTGTACGATTTAATTGAGGGTAATTATTATTCTTTCTACTTATTTGACATAGTTTTATTTATATTTAAATGTCATAAGTCATGAAAAAAATGGGTTAATATGAAATTATTAAAGTTAATATTAAACAAAACTATTAATATTAAATTATGCAATTATGAATTACTTATTATTGCATAAATAATAGATCTTTTAATAATTATATAAATTATATAATATTTATTAATTGAACGGGATAAGGCGGTAATATATTTTTATTTTAAGATGTTCACATTGGCTTCCAGAAATGTTCATAGAATATTTTTCTGGGCCTAACAGTGTCGAAAAGTTGTTTTAGCCGAACTTTCGAAAATCCTGTGATGGCCTCTTCTAGGCGGAATATAAATTGGGGATCGTTCTCCCACTTTTCGACACGGACAATAATAATACCACTATTTGAATTTAATTGAACTATTTGATTCTAATTTTCTTGAAACTTGAACATAAAAATTTTTGGGGGCTAAGATATTGATTATTCAAATAGGTTATATTAGTTTATTTTATACGAAAATAAACTAATAACCTTTTGTAATAACTATAATAATTAAATTTCTTCAACGATAAACTATTATTTTTTGTCACTATAAATTTATATATTAGAAGAACATTTAGCACTCTTAACACCGGAACATTGTCTTAATAATAACGAGTTCATCCCAAATAAGCAAGATATTTGAGAAGGATTACTGAATACAATATGTGAGTGGCTTGATTATGTAAGCAGTGTATGTAATGAGGTTGATGGTGAGCGTACTGATACCCGTCATTAGGAAAGAGCAAGATAAAGGAGCGTCCTGTCTTCGGCAGACATACAGAAGAGGTCCTGCCAGATAAGGACATACTGCAGCGCACTATGAATTCTGACGTGGCTCAACTACAAACATCCTTGGGCAAACTTCACTAACCTGTGCACTGTCCACAACATTTTAACGATCTCTCCACACTTTTCAAATGGAGATACCGCTTTACGAACCCATTACTCATAGTTTACCGTACACAGTATCTAAATATTTAAGTTTTAAGGGGATTATCGCAATGTTGGTTTTTCATAAGTCCGATGTAATTTTGGACAGATCTTCCCAGACATTAAAATTTCGAGACATGTAAATTCTAACGTCTGTGGCTTTATTGAAGAAGGAGCAGCATAAACCATATTTCAATAAAGATAAACGCAAATAAAGACAAGGAATGAAACTGATATACATGAGTGTTAAGAAAGACAAATAAAGTGTGTTTAGCCATTAACTTACTCATACAAAAAAAAAAAAACAACAAAAAAAACCGATGAGTAGTTGAATGGACCATATTTTTATCTTCTCCAATTTAAATATAGAAAATCTGTTGAAATTCTCCAAAATTCGAAGCACAGAACAGACAAGAATAGATATATTTCGTTACGGGGAACTCTGCCAAAATGGATGTTATTTCGACAGCATTATTAGGGACTAAAATTTTCTATTGTTGTTTCACCTAACAATCGCAAGGTTCTGCTAGAGCTACACTTCGCCAACACCAGCCACCACATCAAATTCGAAGACGCTTCAATACCGGCCCGGGAAAGCAATTACTATGGACACACCATCAGAGAAGCCATCGAAATAACCAAGAATCCGAAAAATATCAACAGGGAAGACGGATACAGACTCAGCAAGAACTGGAAACAAACACAAATCGACAAGAGGATCCAACCAATCAGTGACCAGCTACCTGACTACTCCAGAGACCAGCCACCGAACACAGTATCAACCAATGGGAAGGCAGGCTTCGCCCAAGGACCACACAGCACCGGAATTATACACCACCTGGTGTATAAAACATGGTAATTATATACCACCTGGATTGAAAAACATTCCACCTTAAAAACGGCATTCCACTGCCAGCACTCGAAGCCATCAACAAAACATTCCACTGCCAGCACTCGAAGAGGAAGGACCTACCTGAGCTGCCCACCAGAACAATTGCTGCCCTTGTTATGAAAGGAGGCAGGCTTTCCACTGACCCTCGGCGCCCTGATGGGAGAGGTACCTCCTCTCACACGGGGTCCTTGGCCAGTGTTTCAGAGCCTCCTACTAACAAAAGGCAACTCCCCAGTGACAGCCCCACTGCGGATGCGGAAGGCTTCATTAAGCCGCGAAAAACAACCAGAGAAATGAACCTACACCTTCTGTCGCAGTGCCTACTAGCAACTCCTTTGGAGTTCTCACTGAAGACCCTGCTAAGGAAAAACTACCACCACCTATAGTCATCCAACCACCAACACCCTACATAGATCTGAAGTCACAGCTCCTACAGCTTGGACTAAAAAATACTGATTTCCATATCAGCGCCTCAAAAACCGAAACTAGAATATAACTACAAAAAGAGCAAATGCGAGTAAACCTGTGGCAGAAACTCGCCGAAAACAGACCAGCATACGAGTTCTTCACCTACATACAGGATACAGGAGGAACTTCAAGAAAGGCTTCCCTCCTACAAATAAGCCCACCGTCTCCGCAGAACAAAGGAAGACGGGACAAAAACGGATATGCCTTCCATATTACTGATTGCCGAAACCGGCACCAGGTTGGAAGAAGTCCAAAACCTTAAACATATCTCGAACATCAAGTTCAAAGTTTACCCGTTTGACGGTAGACTCTGACCTCCACAGTGTTCAAACTGTCAAAGGTTTGGACACACAAAAACCTACTGCGGTAACTATTACCGCTGTACTAGGTGTGGAGAAGATCATCTAGAAGACGAAGAGTGCCTAAACCAGATCAAGTGCACAAACTGTCAGGGAGACCATGTTGCCTCTTGGATGAAGTGCCCGACAGAAAATAAATCGTGAAACGACAGAGCGAAGACTAAGAAACATCACCAAGGCCTGAAGACTTCCCGAGTCAACAACGATGAGGGGACCTATGAGGGTCTTCAAGCGAGCCTCGCAGCCTGGACATCAGTTACAAAACCCACCTCTAGTACCAAATCCACCAACAGATGGCAGTCCTCCAGCATGGGTCTCTCAACTTATGGAACAAATGTCTACCCTGCTCTCTACAATGCAGCTTATGCTGCAACATCTCGTCAACAGCAAATGTACATGTAAATCTAGTCCTTAAGTATTTCTATTGTTAATTTTAAGCTAGCTTCTAAGGTATTCTAATAATAAATCGAAACCCTGGTGAGTCTACCCCTGCTCACCTACCCTCTACCTGCTGGGACTGGCTCTGCCTACCGGCTCACCTCCAATCTACTAACACCCCACCTGCAAATGCCAATAGGCAACAACAGGTCTCCCTCCTCTACACCCTCTGAACCTCTCGAGGTGTAGGGGAGGAACATTCCCTTTTTTTCCTGGGGTCAGAAAAACAAAAAAACAAAAAAAAAAAAACACCTGGATTTAAAAAACAGCTCTCATTCTCTATTCAGCCCAAAAGAAGCCATCACATGATGGGCGAAAGCTCGGCAACTATCAACAACTTGACACGGTCCAACCCGGAAGAAGAAACGGTAAATTAAAAAAAATTGTTTATACACCACCTGGTGTATAAAACATGGTAATTATATACCACCTGGATTTTAAAAATCTCTCTTTTACAACTCTCATTCTTTTCTTTCCAGTCCTGAAGAAGCCCATCACATGATGTGCGAAAGCTCGGCAAATAACAACAATTTGACACGGTNAGAAGCCATCACATGATGGGCGAAAGCTCGGCAACTATCAACAACTTGACACGGTCCAACCCGGAAGAAGAAACGGTAAATTAAAAAAAATTGTTTTTTTTTTAATTATTTATATTTCCAATTATGTTTAGAAAATCCTTTGCATAGAACGGAATCGATATTACCTTTTCTGGACAGTAATTTCTTTTCATTATATACTAGAATAAGACAGATCGAAATTGTGTTTTTTGCCTTACTGTTAAAATGAGGGATCATAGCGTTCACATGTTTATGCATTTTGTCATTGTAATATAATGAAATACTTCTTTTTCCATCATGCAAAAAGAAGAAAAAAATGATATGAGAGTTCTGAGTATACTCAAGTTTCTTATTGATGAAATTCACATGTATTAGTATTTTTTTCAAAATACCATCTTTAAGTGGACAACTTTAAAATGTTCAAGTTTCTGCAGAATAGAATTGAGTCAGAACTTTAAAACAAACAATTCTCTAGAAAAATGATTTTACATAGTTGGCCTACGATCCTGATTCACCGTGATATAAAATATGTCTTATTTAAGATTATATAAGTTTATCAGAGTCCATTATTTAGTTTATTTTATTAGACTAATGAATTATTTTCGAATTTGAGTGTACACATCCAAAACAATTTCTGACAATTAAATATATTTACCGTTTCTTCTTCCGGGTTGGACCGTGTCAAGTAGAGAATTTTCTTTCCAACCCGGAAGAAGAAACGGTAAATACATCTGACGACCGTCGATGCCTACGTGAACAAATTTAAATATATATTTGATTTTCAAATAAGCTTTACTTAATAAATGATAAACTTCAGATGTATAAGCATATGCATTTTAACAGAAAGCCCTTTCCCCGAAGCTTATCTAACTTCCTTCAATTTTGGTGCTTAAACATCACCAATAGCCTCAAGAGTTTCTCATTAAAAAAAAAAGAAAGAAAAGATTATATATATATACACCAGACAAAATTAAAGGTAAAGCTATTTATTTGACCAATTATTCTGAAAGCTATGACTGCCTATTCCAAAAGATGATTTATCAGGGTCGAGGCAAGACTGGTGTTGGGCGCGCCATATGTGTCTGATAGCGAAGTACGCCTGAAGACTGCGGTCTGTGTATCCCACTTCACTCCCCATTGGCTCTCTTCACTAAATGTTTTATTTCATGGTGGGTATGTAATAAAACTTTGTTCTTTTTTTCTATTATTGAAATTTGAAGAACTAAAATAAATTAGAGTGAAACCCATTCGTCTCTCACCCCCATTTGTCTGAATGAGGGTTAATTTGAAGGTAACTTTGCCATTCACTCACAAGGTAGGGTAAAAGTAAATCATATTCTCATTAAATATACTTATTTTTATATATAAAATATATCTATGTGCCTATATAGTTCTAATGGAGAGTTTTTTGACCGTAGATATTATTATTAGATGTTTTTTTGTTCGTTAGATCCAAAAAAATACAATACAAATGTTTAAAAAAATGTGTATTTTTAAATTATCTGCGAACGTTTCGGCTTATATTGTAAGCCATTTTCAGGGCTATCGTAGAGAGGGGAACGTCGTATCCGTAAGATCACATATTCATGACTAAACTTTCACATTTTCAGTCATGAAAATGAGATCTTAGGGACACGACGTTCCCCTATCGCTTTCAAAATTGCCCTGAAGATGGCTTACAATATAAGCCGAAACGTCGGCAGATAATATAAAAAATTCACATTTTTTAAAATTTAAATTTTTTTTTATCTACCTTGACCTAACCCCAACAAAAAACATCAAATTGCAATACAGTTCTGTTTGAAACTAAGAAAGCTATAAAAACAAATATTTACTCATATATACGCATACACGCCCCTATCTTTTTACACTCATTGAACAGTATGTAAACTAAATAAAATAATATATTAACACCTTATAAATTACTATAAAACTAATAATTTTTTTAT